>JAODVQ020089798.1:0-40616 GCA_025400075.2 Phenganax stokvisi
ACCATATCCAACAATTTTTCCGCTTTCTCATTGCGCTGTTTCTCGGAAATCCCAGCAAAAATCATAGGCAGTGTCACGTTACCGTGTGCACTCCGCACATGCAGCAGGTTGTAACTCTGAAAAATATAACCGACACGGTGGCACCGGAACGCCGCAATCTGTTTCTGTGAAAGTTGCGACATGTTCTGGCCATCTATGTAAACCTGTCCCTCTGTAGGACGATCGAGCGCACCGATCATGTTAAACAGCGTAGATTTACCGGAACCGGAGGGTCCCATCAGTGAAATATATTCCCCACGGTTGATCTCAATGTTGATGCCATCCAGAGCGCGAAGAATGTTTGAACCCATACGGTATTCTTTGACGACGTCCTCGGTTTTCACAACAATATCAGCCATAATGCTTCTCCGTCCTATACCTCGGTACGCATCGCTTCAGCAGGTGGAAGTTTCGCTGCGCGCCACGCGGGGAACGATGAACCAATCACAGCCAAAATCATGCCGAGAATACATCCAAGTAAAATGATGACGATCACCCCAAGCTGCATCGGTCCGTCTTCAGGACTCGCAGGTAACAATGGAAAATAAAAAAATAGGTCTAATCCGTAATCTTTGAGTCCTAAGAGTACCGCACCCAATGTCCCGATAAGCGCACCGATGAGCGCACCTGAAAAGCCTTGAAATCCTGATTCGAGTAAGAACAGCCGAACCACGAAACCGTCTAACGCACCCAGACATTTCATCGTACCGATCTCACGGAAACGCTCAGTCACCGCCATCAGCATCGAATTGGCGATACCTACAACACAGACAATCAACGACATAATGATAAGCCATATATCTTTTGTCGAAATCCCCTGTTCTGTTGTCTCTTCAAAAGTGTTGATTGTCGATTGTCGTCCGCTCTCCTGCAGTGCTATACCGATTTCGTTATTCATCCACACCGAAACAAGGAACGCTATACCCAATGTAATCCCCGCCGTCGTGATAATTGAACGACCAAAACGGATTTTCAGACTCTGAAAACTAATCCGTAACGATTCCACGAACGGCAGATCAATCTGTTCTTCAATAGGTGTTCTTTGCTGCAAATCTTTATCTCCCCATTTTTATGTGTCTATAACCTTATTTTATCAAATTTACAATTTTAGGTCAAGTTCCATTTTTGTTTTTCTAAAATTGACTTTTCTGGTAACTGCTGCTATGTTAAAAGAGGGAGGTAGGTATAAACCGATGCACTCAAAATTTTTCGTCCCCTTACTGTTATTACAGGTTATCGGTACGCTGTATTGGTGCACACCAATTCCAGCACACGATACTTTCTATCCACACCATCGCGAGGATTTTGAAAACATGGCACGCCGTCGCGAACTCCGAACAACTGTCCTTTTCTGTACGGCAGCCTTCCTCGCCGTTCTTACGACAATCGTTTACGCAGCACTCCGAAACAGTAAAGATGAAAACGATATTGACAAACGTGATGCCGAAACGGTTCAAGAACGTTTGACAAGTGCCACAAATAGCGCAGCAAACGCCGCAATACGGACCCTCAACGCGAACGGAAACACCGCAGAAGCTGCCACAGCTTGCCTCATCACCTATGCTGAGGCGTGCAGCGTAACATGGCGACCACCGCGTTACACAGAGAATCAAACGGTATCAAATCCTTACCAGATTCGATGTAAAATCGGAGCAGATGTTATCACCCTCAGTATTGATACCGAGAGCATTCGGTTAAAAGCAGAACACGATCCGTCTAAAACAGGTTTTGGTCCACACGGACCGTCAAAAAATGTAACGGCATCGGTCATGCTGAGGAAATCAGGTGAGAAAAAGGGATAGAACATTACAGATAAGACTTACGCACCCATTTGCAGGCGGGGTTTGTAACCCCGTTGATAGTGCCTATTCTGTAGAATTTCATCAAAAATGCGTCAGTCTTAACAGATTAAGAGGTTAGTCGGTTGATGAGTGCGGCACTATAACCGGCACCGAAACCGTTATCAATATTCACAACGGTGACACCGGAGGCACAACTATTGAGCATACCTAACAGGGCGGCGAGTCCACCGAAACTTGCACCGTAACCGATACTCGTCGGTACCGCGATCACTGGGCAGTCTACCAACCCGCCGACAACACTCGGAAGCGCGCCCTCCATACCCGCAACAACGATAATCACGCGAGCAGATAAAAGTTTCTCGTGGTTACTAATTAAACGGTGTAACCCGGCAACACCGACATCGTAAAGCCTCTCAGGCAGGTTTCCCATCATCAGTGCCGTTTCGGCGGCTTCCTCAGCAACCGGCAAATCGGATGTGCCAGCAGAGACAACGAGAATCCCCGGAATCCCAGTATCTTCGGACTGCGGGACGCTGATGGTTCGTCCGAGCGCATTGTAACGCGCCGCAGGCTGAATCGCTTTTACCGCTTCATACATGTCCGGTGTCGCACGCGTCGCAAGGAGCGGATGCCCCGCTGCAAGAATGCGCTCGCTAATCTGCTGAACATGTTCAACTGTCTTCCCTTGACAAAAAATAACTTCCGGAAAACCTGTTCTGAGTTGACGGTGGTGATCAATCTTTGAGAACCCCAAATCTTCAAAAGGAAGGGTGCGGAGAGATTGCAACGCATCATCCACTGCAACCTCTCCTCCGCTAACCTGTTCAAGTAGGGATCTTAACTTTTCAATTTCCATTCATTTGACGATAGGTACGTCTGTCGTTCCGTAAACATGTAAGAGCAGGTATCGAAACCCGCTCGTTTAAGTTCGCAAACTATTAAGAAGCGTTTAGGCTTCTTCCGGAGCTTCCTCATCGGCTTCGCCACCACCAACACCAGGAATCGACTCGGCGATTTTCGCACGAACATCTGAGGAAACTTTACGACCCGTTTCCACGGCGCTTTTCACATGTTCACCAGCATCATGGAGACGCTCTTTCCCAGTGTCTACGATTTCGTGAACACTCTCTCTGCCTTGTTCAACGAGAGTCTGCACACCTTGCCGTGCACTATTCGTCGCATGTTGCGCGAATTCGACGGTCCGGTTTTTAGCATCAATCGATGTATCGCGAATCTTCTGACGTGTCTCCCGACCAGAACTCGGGGCATAGAGTAGACTGATGACAGCACCTGCCATAAATCCGGTGAAAAACGCGAAAACCATCGTGAGTCCGTTGTTCTGTCCATTATTGCTCATTTTGTTCATCCTTTCTATTGCGGAGTCCGTTTTGGTATAACTTACAAACAAAACTACTCCTGCCATTTACGAGAATTAACTTTAAAAGTTTCAATTCTCACATGTATCCCTTAAGACAATTTTGTTGTAATATTTTGGTTTCGATCTCTTGCGATTCGGTCATTCTTCGGGTGCCTCAGCTGGCGATGTATTTTCTGAAGAAGTAGGCGATTGCCCAGACGTGAAACTATCCCATCCCGCTTTAACGCCTTGCCACAAGCTTACCACCTCAGTGAGAGAGACTGCAAGTTGATTACGGAAAAATGTCGCCTGCTCAATCGTTTGTCCAGAAAAACGACTCGCTGTCTGAACCAGTTCTTCAAGTTGTTGGAGACTCTGATTCAGAGCACCACTCATTTCTTGGATATTATGTGCAGTCGCTCGGATTTCGGAATCGCTAATCGTTTGTAAAGACGCTGTTAACCCATTCAGATTTTGTAGCAGTTGTGGCAGCTCCTTGTTAACCTCTTTCACCGTCTTATCCACATCTGTAAGCAATACCCCGATCTCCTGATTGATAATATTTTCGGCGGAGTTCAACGTATTTCGGATACTATTGAGTGAATTATAGAGACTACCAACCGCTGCGCAAAGGTAACCAGCAAGTGCCGTAAGCGCAAGTAGCAAAATCCCAAGACTAAATTTCCAAAAAAGAGAGGCAATAAAACTCCAATCCATCATTCCTCCTTTGCATGCTCGCTGTCAGACACTGTCTCATGGTAGATAATCTTTTTACCGGTAGCTGTCTTACAAGCAGCGTGTCCTGCAAGCTTAAGTTTGAAGCTGTTTTTTAACGATTTCACCGGCTGCATCCATCGCCGCGTCCACTTTGTTCGCGTTTTTACCTCCGCCTTGTGCAAGTTCCGGACGACCGCCACCGCGACCCTCTGCTAGTTGTGTTAATTCCGAAATAATTTTGCCAGCATGTAAACCGCGATCTTTCACCAAGTCTGAAGTAACACCCACAACAAAAGCGACTTCCTTGCCTGACACCGCAGCAAGCGCAACAACTCCTGATACTAAGCGATTTTTGATTTCATCAACGAGCCGACGCAACCCGTCTCTATCCGTATCTGCCACGTGCGAAGCGACAACAGGCACATCCTCCACGCGTATTGCACGCTTGACTAACGCATCGACGTTACCGAGTGCTTGTTGGCTTTTAAGTTGTTGAACCTGTTGTTCCAATGCCCGCTGTTCCTGAAGGAGCCGTTCAATCCGTTCACGTAAATCCGTTTTAGGTGCTTTCAACAGACCCGCCACGTCGGAGATCAACGCGGTATCCGTTTGGATGCTTGTCATCGCTGTCCCTCCCGTCAACGCCTCAATACGTCGGACACCCGCAGCGATACTGCTCTCGCTCATGAGTTTCACGAAACCGAGTTCACCGGTTGACTGGACGTGCGTACCGCCACACAGTTCAACACTATAGTCGCCAGTCTGAACGACGCGGACGATGTCGCCGTACTTGTCCCCGAAAAAGGCTAACGCGCCTTGCGCCTTCGCTGCATCTAACGGCATCTCACTGATAGAGAGCACAGCGTTGCCACGAATCTTTTCGTTGACGTACGCCTCAATCTCTCGTAATTGTTCCGATGAGACAGCTTCATAGTGCGAAAAGTCGAACCGCAGCCTACCGGCTTCAACGAGCGAACCTGCTTGCCCAACGTGTGTACCGAGCACCGTTCGCAATCCACTGTGCAAAAGATGTGTCGCAGTATGACTCACAGCAACGGCACCTCGATGTTCAGTATCAATTTTTGCGTGAACGGCGGTATACGGCGTGATTTCACCTTCAAGCACTTTACATTTATGAACGAACAGGTCTGCAGAAGGTTTACGTGTATCTTCGACACGCAACTTCGCATCCGCGCTTTCGATAATGCCGACATCGCCGACTTGTCCGCCCGACTCGCCATAAAATGGGGTACGGTTCAACAGCACGAACACTTCGTCCCCGGTTTGGACGCTACCTACAGATTCCGAACCGGCGATTAAAGCCACAATTTCGGCATCAATACTATCTTCCCTATAGCCGACGAATTCCGTTTCACCGTGCTCTTTAAGCACCTCTGCGTAGACCGAAATATCATCGTCCTTGGCACCACCTTTCGCTTCCCATGCCGCGCGTCCGCGTTCCCGCTGTTCCGCCATGCTCTGCGCGAAACCGGCATCGTCAACAGTGAACCCGCGTTCACGAGCGAGCATCTGTGTCAAATCAAGCGGAAAACCGAATGTATCATATAACGCAAAGGCGCGCGCGCCGTCAAGCTGTGTGCTATCTTTTTCTGTGAGTGTATCGAAAGATTGGTCAAGGAGTTCTAAACCGCGCTCAATCGTCTGATGAAAACGGTCCTCTTCACCCTGAATCGTTCGCGTGATAAATTCACGGCGCGGTAGGACATCTGGAAACACATCACCAAGCAATTCGATAACATTATCCACAAGCCGGTAGATGAAGGCTTCGTCCATCTCCAATTTTTTGCCATAAAGCACAGCACGTCGCAAGATACGGCGGATAACATAACCGCGTCCCTCATTAGACGGCATCACACCGTCACCGATCGCAAACGTCAAACACCGAATATGATCAGCGATAACCCGATGCGGTAAGCCACGTTCATCATCAAAATAGGCAGTGTCTGTCATATCAGCAATAGTTGACAAGAGCGGCGTAAAGAGGTCCGTCTTGTAGTTTGAATCGACACCCTGCAATATAGAGGTGATCCGCTCAAAACCCATACCCGTATCAACATGCGTCGCTGGCAAAGGTTCAAGTGTACCACTTTCGTTTCGATTGTATTGGATAAACACCAGATTCCAGAATTCCAGGAACCGATCACTGCTATTAGGACCAGCATCAGGATCATTCGCAGTTTCAGGATAGGCTTCAACCCCCATATCGATAAAGATTTCGCTGCAGGGACCGCACGGACCTGTCTCTCCCATCTCCCAGAAGTTGTCCTTATCACATCGACGGATCCGTGAGAGCGGAAGATCCGTCTCTTGAAGCCAAAGTTTCTCCGCTTCGTCGTCTTCGAGGTAGACCGTTGCCCAGAGCCGCTCCTTCGGAATTTTCCAGAGCTCAGTGACCAACTCCCACGCGAAGGCGATGGCTTCCTGCTTGTAGTAATCGCCAAACGACCAGTTCCCAAGCATCTCAAAGAAGGTGTGGTGACTCGGCGAATAACCGACCTCTTCAAGATCGTTGTGTTTACCGCTAACACGTAGGCATTTCTGCGTATCAACAGCGCGCGTGTACTCCCGCTGCCCGATACCGAGAAACACATCCTTGAATTGGTTCATGCCGGCGTTGGTGAACAGCAATGTCGGGTCACCCGCCGGTATCAAAGACGCACTCGGCACAATCGTGTGCCCATTTTTGCGAAAGTATTCTAAGAAACTGGACCTAATTTCATCTGATGTCATTATTTAACCTTCCTCTGTTATATCCATCTCTAATTATAATTTATTTTTTATAGAGAAGTCAAGGCAAAAACGGATATAGAATAGGGCTATTTAGTTTTCGGTTTTTTCGTCCAATTCTGGACTCCCAGGCCCGGTAGGTTCGGTTTTTTGCTGGGGGTATTTGATAGCGTGTTTCTGCGTATTTCCCTCCTAACCGAACCGGAACCTCTATATAGCGTGCGAATGCATCAAAAAATCTGTTCGAGCACCCGCCGTACGACCTCCGATCCGAACCCACGTCGCGCTAAGAATCCATAGAGTCGCCGTCTTGCGACATCCGTCGGCAACCGTCTGTATTGCTGTACCCGTTTTTTCGCTATCTCAAGCGCAACTTTCGCCTCGTCTTCAGTTTTTACCGTCGCCACAGCCTGCTCCGCGGTCTCCTTATCAATACCTTTATCGACCAGTTCGCGCTTAAGCAGCGTCTTCCCTCGCGGATTTGATTTCTGTCTACGGGCTATCCAATTCTCAGCAAACTTCCGGTCACGAATATGTCCTGATCGAATCAACTCTGCAATAGATGTTTCAATAGCGTCGGCTGAAAAGCCTTCTCTTTCGAGTTTCTGTGCTATCTCGCTTTTGGTATACGTTTTCGATTTTACTGTAGGGCGGGAGGTTTCCGGTTCGTCTGCTGCAGTTTTATTTCGCTCTTCACGTAGCAATCTGAGTGCGTAATTCTTGGCGCGCATCACCTCATCAGCTGCGATGATCTTTTTGATCGCCTCGGCTTCAATCTCTAAACCGAGACGCAACCCAAACTTCTCTATTAGGGACGCATGGATGACAACAAACGGGGAACCGTCTAAAAGGAGTTGTCGGTGTGAAGGCAGTTCAGGGACTCCCTGAATATCGGTAATTGTTTGCTTCATAGTGGCTCTCGGAAACTATATGAAGTTGAATAAAATATTTCGGTAATTCTATATTTTCCCAGGCCCGGTAGGTTCGGTTTGCAACCGAACCGGACTGCGAAAGAAATAACCGAATTAAAAAATTAATCTTCATTCAGTTTCGGTCAGCCGTCAGAAATCTGAGTCTACACTGAACGCATATAGAGCGTTCAGCGGAAGAGGACTGTGGCGGTTAACATTTCTGCGACTGCCACAGGCTCCCTCTTTACCGAAAACCGACTGCCGACAGCTATTTGTCTATTCGCTGCCGTTGCTACCTGCCCAGAGCGCACCACGTTGTAGAAGCGTCCCGAACATCTCATGCTGGCATGCGGATGCATCGTGACCGAGCGCGAGGTAGAAGACCTTACCCTCACCCCAATTTTTCGTCCACGCGACCGGCACAGCATCGCCTTTCCATAATGCTGATGCTAACACATGGTTCCGAGGATCGTAGTCGAGGATGTACTGCTCGTCCGTCACGACGAACTCATCAAGCCCTTCCGTGATCTCGTGTTCACTATCAACGATGCTGACTTGGTACTCGCGGTAGCGTGGGTGCGTAACGAAATAGCCACCTACCATCGAACGGTATTCTGGACAACCGCGGAATGAGTCCGCCGCCGAATGGATACCGACATACCCCTTACCCGAAGCGACGTGATTGAGTAGACCGTTCTTCTGTGCATCCGAAATCTCGCCGACCGTATAGTAGAAAACGATCAGATCGTAAGGGTCCAAATTCGGTGAGACGAGCGCGTCAAGGTCTTCCTCAACTCTCGTAATCTCAAATTCGTCCCGTTGTGAAAGCACATTCACGATCTCGTCGCTACACCCTTTCCAATCGTGAATTGCACCGCCTGCAAAAACAAGTGTGTTAATTTTTCCCATGAGTTTAGTGAGCCTCCTTGTGATATGATAGTGCTATTATATCACACGTGCAAAAATACTGACAACTTTTTTCATGAGTTGCATCACAAGAGGTCTTGTGATATAATGAAAGAATGTTAGAAACATCCACTGCATCGGTATCTCTAAAGGAATTAAAATGGAACGCAGAAATATTTTGTTTCGATCGGCTATTGTCGTTGGTGTTCTTATCGGTATATTTATTCTTTTTACATTACGGCAGTTGAACATTGATCACCCACGCCCGTCTGCTCGGACAATCGAAATCCCAGATGAAATTCGACAAAAATTCGCGAAATCACCAGGTCCACCTGAACCTATCACAACGGCTAATCACGGCAGTTCTATTGACACCGTCGCGTTTTCACCTATTGATCCGTCTCTCGTTGTGAGCGTCTCTAAAACCGGCCGTGCCGCGCGAAAAATAAAATTGTGGGATTTAAACGATACAAGCGAACCTATCACGGTCCTCGCCGGTGATTCTTTCGCTTTTTCGCCGGATGGCAAATTCCTCGCGCTTACGGGATGGTCAAGAGGCACGAGATTGTGGTCTATAAATGAACAGAAATCCATCACTACTTTTGGTAGAATGAGTTATTCCCCAATCGCTTTCTCACCTGATGGACAGTGGATTGCCAGCCGCGGACTCGGTGTCAAATTATGGAATATCCGCACGCCGACAACAATCGTTGAAGGAACCACCTTATCCCACGAAGGATGGGTGGATCAATTTGTCTTTTCACCAGACAACAAGTTCCTGGCTGCAGTGGGTGGCATCAACGACAACGTGACCATCTGGGACATAGAAAATCCGCAAACCATCAAGACAATAAAATCGGAGGCACAGCAAATTAGAGCGATTGCGTTTTCACCTGACGCAGAGAATCCACTCCTCGCGCTTGCCAACGATGATAAGAAAATTGCGTTATATACCGTACCGGATTGGCATCTCCACACCACAATTTCAGCCTCTTATGTCTACGACCTCGCTTTTATGCCTAATGGAAAGACACTTGTGAGTGCAGGTATTAACGAGGTAGAGTTCTGGTCTATTGAAGACGGTACCCGTATTGCTGCGTCGAAAGAACACGAGGGTTGGTCTAACGCTGTGGCACTCTCAACGGATGGCACTAAGCTCGCAAGTGGCGATAACGAGGGGGTTTTACGTGTTTGGAACACTTCATCATATCTGGACATACAGAAACCTGTTCCCAAAGATACTGTGCAGATCATCTATTTTCTACCCACCGATCGCGCTGCTCAACCAGATATGCCTGAAAAATTAGATACCCTCATAAAGGAAGTACAACAGTTTTACGCTGACCAGATGGCGCACCACGGATTCGGTAGAAAAAGTTTTACTTTTGAAAAAAATGAGGACAGCAGCGCGAAGGTGTATCTCGTGGAAGGGCAGTACACCGACGCTTATTATCTTAAAGATACGTCTAAAAAAGTTGGGCAAGAAGTTTATGAAAGGTTTGACGAGTCAAAAAACGTCTATCTCATCGTTGTGGACCTCAGTAGCAAGAGAATTAATAATCGTCGTGAAAATGTAACCGGGGTGGGCGGCGTTAACACATTTAGATTTGAATATGAAAAGCAACTCTGGACAGCACGAGCAGGCGATGCCACCGTCCCAGCATCAGGTGTCGGTCTTGATTGGGAAACGATTGCGCATGAACTCGGCCACGCCTTCGGCTTAAAACACGATTTCCGGGATGCAAGTTATTTAATGTCCTATGGTAGAACCCCAGAACGATTGTCTCAAGTCAGTGCTGAATGGCTCGATAAAAACCGGTTCTTTAACCCCGGTCAACCGTTCTTTGATGAACCCGCAACAATTGAGATAACCGTTCCCGCACGCACTCCTTCTGAGTCAAGGCTTCTCCAGTTTTATCTCACAGATGCCGACGGTCTCCATCAAGCGATGTTGCTAATCCGTCCAACGACTGATACACCACCCCCCGGTTACCAGATACGGAAAGATCCAGTTAAAAATAAAAAAGATTGGCGAACGGAACAGAAAGGGAAATCTTTTGTGTTACACGATTACCGCGCCTTGAATGCCCAAAAAGAGGCGACTGTTGAATTCAACTTACCAGAGCCGAATCAGAACAGTGTTAAGCTTCAAGTTATTGACGTACACGGCAACATCACATTTCGGACATTTAACCTTAAAGAGATAAGCAGAATAAAATAACGAGGCTAATATGCAATTTAAAAAACCGCTCCTGTTGTCCATTGCATCCATTCTTGTTCTCGGTATCTGCGGCGGCGATAAAAATAGCCATACCGGTGGATACACTCAAATCTTCAGCGATTTAGCCTTTTCACCTGACGGTAAAATGTACGCAGTTGCCGATCTTGGATCAGTAACCCTCTGGTCAATAGAGAGTGCTACCCCTATTGCATTACTTTTGAGCAGTGCTTTTGTTATGACTTTCTCACAAGATAGCAGCACACTTGTCGGTGGAGGTATAGATGGCGTTGTCCGACTTTGGGACGTAGGAGAGCTAAATGAAAAATAAAAAATTGTTCCTATTGTTCGTGATTTTGGTTTTGTTTATTATTGGTGTCTTGACGTTTCTCAATATGCGTCCACGATATCAAGATGTGACCGAGCAGGAATTTGCAAAACTACCCGAAATGCCTGCTCTTATCGCTGAATTTAACCACGGGCCAAGTTCTGTTGACTCTGTGGCATTTTCACCGGTCGATGCTTCGCTTGTCGCAAGTGCAGGTATACACGGAATCACAAAGTTGTGGAACATAAATGACACAGACGTTCCATTGGCAATTCTCAATCATCCCGCAAATTATACATTCATTGCTTTTTCACCAGATGGAAAATTATTGGCGAGTTCTGGCAATGGTGAGGAACTCATTTTGTGGGATGTCGCATCCGGAAACAAAGTTAATTCTATTAAGGCGGGTTTCGCACCATTTTCCTTTTCGCCAGATGGAAATCAATTAGCGACAACGTATAAAAAAGTGAAACTCTGGGATATCCGGAATCCAAAAGCAATCACTGAAGTGGCTACCCTACCATTCAATGAGGCAAATCAAATCAAAAGTCGGACACAGGCGGTAGACATTTCACCAGATGGAAAATTGATTGCTACCGGATACGCGAACGGGAGCATCAACGTCTGGAACATACAGACCAAACAACTCGTGAAAACCTTAAAAACATCCTTCTCAGAGATGGAATTTCTCAAGTTCTCTCCGCATAACAAATTCTTGGTCAGTGGAGGTGACAACTTCTTGACAAGCCTTGATGGTTACGTTATATGGAAATTGCCCGGATGGCAACGGCATGGAGAGGTACAACGGGCGGACGTAGACAATCTGGTGTTCTCCCCAGATGCAAAGATGTTCGCACTGGTAAACCCTAATCATGGAGGCGATATAGCAATCTACTCAACTACGACGGGGGCACCAATCACCTCCTTATCAGCCGCAGCGTGGAATGTGTCGCCTTCATTTGAATTGTTGTCGTCAACAGCGGCGCGGGATGTGTCGTTTGCACCTGATGGGAAAATGCTGGCAATTGGTAGTGCAGAAGGCGTTCTTCGTTTGTGGAAATTTACACCACAGCAATTAGAGCATACCACTACGCCTACCGATACCGTGCGGATAATTTACGTCCTGCCGGAGGGTAGAAAGGTCCCACCAAACATCACTGAAAAATTGGACAAATCAATACGGAAGGTCCAACAATTTTACGCAGACGAAATGGAGCGGCACGGGTTCGGTAGAAAAACATTTACGTTTGAAACGGACGAAAATGGCAAAGCGAAAATATATCTTCTTGAGGAACAGAAGAAACTACAGATTCCATCTTTTGATATGTCAAACGACATCTGGCTTGCTGTTGTCGAAGAGGATGTAGGCTTTCCAATAGGGGATGTCCACGGTCAAAATAAGGTATTTGAGTATCCCACCAAGTACGGAGCGATCAACAGAGGCATGATCAGAGGAGCTAATCACGGCAGACTTGTGTCAATCTCTACCACCGATGGTAGATTAGATTGGAAGGTTGCAGCATACGAACTTAAGTATGCATTTGCCACTCTCACATACGATTATGTATTTAACGCTTTCAGATACGGTTTTCGTCACGCTTTCCTCTATGACGGTGAGCCAAGTGCCTTGAAGCGTTTTCTCATGCGCGCTAACGGTAGGAAACCGTGGGGAAAAAGCTGGGTACAATTATCTAAATGTGAAGCCGAGTCGTTGGATAAGAGTCGTTTTTTTAACCCAAACCAACCTTTCTTTGATAGATCCCCCGAAATTGAAATGGGTGTGTCCGGCCCATATCTAAAAGATTCGCGAAGTTTTCAATTTGAGGTCGCAGATGAAGATGGGATTCATCAAGTCCAATTGTTTGTAGTAAGAAAAACGAAGCGTCTAGGGGCAACATTCCCAGCCGTGTTTCATGATGGATGTCGGCTGCTAAACGGTGAAAAGACGGCTACAGTTGAATTTGAGATCACTGATACTACTGTCAAAGACGTGAGACTTCAGATGATTGATATGCTTGGTAATGTAGCTTTGCGAAGATTCCAAATTAAGGACGAGACACCAGAAGTGCCCGAAAACCCATAGTTTCAAAAATCATTACAAACAAATTGTATGACGGTGTCACTTGCACGCCATTGAATAAAATAGTGTTATGAGATAATCACTAATATCCGCTGTTTCAGTATTTCTGATGCGAAAAGGGAATTAAATTGCGTTCCAAAAGACTTTTACCTCTCTATGTACTAATCACGCTTCTTGTCTCTGGTTTTATGGGTTTCTATATCTTTTGGAAAATCGACCCATCAAATCAGAGATTTGCAGAACCACCAGAAAAACTCACACCGATCGCTACGTTCAACCACGAAGATATGGTTCACGATGTCGCGTTTTCACCCGTGGATGCCTCCCTTATCGCTGGTACCGATGGTAACAAAATAAAATTGTGGAACCTCGCCAACACGTTGGAACCAAAAACAATTCTCAACGGACACGTCAGTCCAGTTAAATCTCTCGCTTTCTCGCCTACTGGAGAATTGCTCGTAAGCACCGGTTTAGATAATCAAGTTATATTGTGGGACATCCGTTCCGGAACAAAGATCAATTCCTTTAAGACTCCCGCTTTGGCAATCGCCATGTCACCGAACGGGTATTTCTTGGCAACTGCCTATAGACAATTGAAACTCTGGGATATTCAAAACCCAAAAGAGATAGTAGAGATTCAGACCTTTTCACACGATGAAAGAGAGGAACTTTGGACAGTTGATTTTTCGCCAGATGGAAAATGGCTTGCATGCGGAGATGAAAACGGTAGACTCGAAATTTGGGATCTGCAGCACCAGAAACTTGTCCAATCTTTAAAGGCAAACTCTGATAGAATTTTTTCTGTCCAGTTTTCTGCTAATAGTCAAGTTCTTGCAAGTATAGGTCCCTATAGACATACGCTCTGGCGTTTACCAGAATCGCAACTTCATGGCAAAATACTCGGTGAATCACTAGGTTTAGATATCGCTTTTTCCCCTAATAGCAAAATGTACGCAACCTCTGATCTCAGAGGCGTGACGCTCCGCTCCACTACGAGTGGTGAGCGAACTATTTCGCTTAAAGGGGCTGCTGGTGCAATCATATCTACTGCCTTTTCACCAGATGGAAACACAATTGTCGGTGGTGGTAAAAATGGAATGCTTAGTGTGTGGAATATCTCAGCGCAGCAATTAGCAAAAAGTGACACGACACAACCCGATGGCGTGCGACTCATCTATTTCCTTTCAAAGGAACGTCCACCCCAGCGCGGTATTTCTACCAAGTTTCAGAGACTGGTAAAACAAGCCCAGTATTTTTATGCGACTCATATGAAAAGCCACGGGTTCGGGAGAAAAACCTTTACATTGGAAACCGATGTGAGCGGTAGACCGAAGGTATATCTTTTTAAAGCACAGCATCCGGACGATTATTATCGTGAAGATACTATAAAAAAAATCAGAACGGAAATCATAAAATATTTTGATCGCTCAAAGAACATTTTGCTTGTTGCTGTAGATATCAGGAGCGGTGTATTTTATGACAAAGATAGCACAACGGCTGGAGTCGGTGGTGTTACACCGTTTGTATACGACGATAAACTGAACAGAGCACTTCATGGTGGTAGTGCTTTCGTTTCCGCTTCACGTAACGCTTTAGATTGGGATACGATTGCCCATGAACTCGGGCACACGTTCGGTTTAAAACACGATTTTCGTGGACGGAATCCCAGAATCATGTCTTACGCAAGCGGAAGATATGTGCTGTCTAAATGTGCCGCTGAATGGCTCAATAAAAGCCGGTTCTTTAATCCGAATCAACCGTTCTTTGATAAACCAGCCACAATCGAAATGCGTCCGCTTCCAGCTGCCTCCAATTCGGCACCGCTCCAATTCGATATTACCGATGCAGATGGGATTCATCAAGTCCAGTTAGTTGTACCAACCACACGGCGCGATCCAGTCACCGACCAAGGATTCAAGCTCCACAGTTGTCAATCGCTAAATGGAGAAAAAAAGGCTACTGTTGAATTTGAATTAGCAGGAACTGCTGTTAAGGAAATTGAACTCCGAATGATGGATTTACACGGAAATATTGTCTGGAGAGAATTTGACCTTGAAGAAGATCCCGCACAACCGTCTGAAAACCCATAATCTCACGAAAAAGGAAACCGTAATGCCGAAAAAAATCGCCATCTTTCCCGCGAGTTTCGACCCTGTCACGAACGGACACGCCGACCTCATCGACCGGATATGTAACCTCAGTATCTTTGATGAACTCATTGTTGCAATCGGTGTGAACCCTGCGAAACCCGCGCGTTTCACACTTCAGGAGCGCACCGAGATGCTTGAAACCGTCATTAAACCCTATCCGCAAGCCACGATTGATGACTATACCGGGTTGACAGTACATTACGCGCAAACACGCGGCGCATGTGCTATCATCCGTGGGCTACGCGAAATCTCCGATTTCGAGTGGGAATTCAAAATGGCACGGATGAACCAGCAAATCGCACCAGACATTGATACACTCTTCATGATGGCGAACACACAGTATGCACATGTGAGTTCAACGCTCGTAATGGAAGTCGTGCAGATGGCACAACGAAAGTTAAGCGAGGAAAAATTGAGGGAAATGGTACCAGAAATCGTCATCGAATTTATCAAGAAAAAATTTGATGTGCTGTAAACCGACAACTGCTAAAACCGGTTATCTAAACTCACGCTCACATTAAAACCGGGCGCGTTCACACCGGAACCGTGCGGACGATACCGACGATCAAGCAGATTTTCAAACCCTAATGTCAGACGTGTATATTCAAAGAGTTTGACCCCACCGCGGATGTTAAGCGTCCACCATCCCGGTGTCCCGGCATCCACAGCATTGCCATTATCATCGAATTCAACGTCCGCAAGATCGCGCGTTTTTCCCGGTATCCGTGGGTCGCGGATATCGCTCCGGTTCAACCGTCTCTGTTCCGCTGCGGCGCGTACAAAAAGTGTTGCCCAAAACTGCGTATGCAGCGGTTCCCACTGGATTCCGATAACCCCATTCAACGGCGGTTCCCTACGAATCCGTGCCTCCCAAGGTCTCTCAGGATCCGGCACTGCCCCGTTAAGTTTAAGCACCTCCCCACGGAGCAATGCCGCATTGCCATAAACTGACCACTCCGGAAGAATCGGGACGAATCCAGCCAATTCAACGCCTTGAAACTGTGCTTCATCAACGTTATCAAATACAAGGATGTCAATACCCTCATATTCTTTAATCAAGTCCTGATGGAGCTGCGGAAGTGTTTCACCTGCGTACGCCTCTTGAACAGGCCTGCGCGCAACCAAACCGCTGATCCGACTGTGAAATAACGTCAGAGCCCCACGGAAGTAGGAATGCTTCGCCTTGAGCCCACCTTCAACTGTCCACGAAGTCTCCGGTCTCAGATCCGGACTCGGTGCTGTCACACCTTCATTGGTAACTTCCACTGCCGTTGTATCATTTACGGAAGGCGCACGGAACGCTGTCCCGAAGCTGCTTACAAAGTTCAGCGAATCTGTCAAACCGACAACCACTCCAGCACTACCGGTCAAACTGCTGTCAAACACATCGAACGCGTCAAAACTCGGATCGCGCAGACTCAGGTCAGCGTTTGTTTGGTAAAAAGTGGCACGACCCCCGAGCGTCAATTCAACGCGCTCATGCACCGTAATCTCATCTTGAAGATAAAGACTCGCATCCCAGAACTGAGACCCGTTAATAAAACGACCGAGGTCCTCGTTAACATCTTCTTTGCCAGTCGGAATATCTGTCTTAACGGTTCGGCTCTGTATCATATCCAGATAGAATTCAACACCACCGACCAAGCGTTGCTGCGGAAGGACAGAGCTCACCGCTTGTGTGCTTAAGCCGAGCGTATTGACCGTATCATATCGCCGCCGTCGAGATGTCGCGTCAAGTGCTACCTCATTTCGTCCCTCTTTTTGGCGGTGATAAGAGGCGGTGATCCGGAACGCGTCAATATTTTCACCTACCGGGTTTAAGAGATAGTTCGCATAAACGAGGTCTCGATTTTGCGGTTCAAAAAAGAATTCATCAAACTCCTGAGGTGCGATTTTATCATATCGCGGTGTCTTGGGTTGCCGCCACACCTGGTAGGCGACATTAAGGGTGCTTCTGTCGTTGAATTGATACGCAATTTTCGCATCCGCATCGTAGGCACGCCACCCCAACGGTCCCTCGTTGTCAATAAGCCAACTCTCAGGGATATTCTCTTTTGACAACCCAGCCACCTCATCATAGCGGTAGAGTTTCACACCGCTCGGCATCTCATCCACGATCTCAAACTTCCGATTTTTGTAGTGAAGGTCATACCCAATTCCGGGGTTTATGTCACCATAGTCTCGCACGCCACCGCCAACGATAAACCCAAACCGTCCTCGGTTTCCTGTTACCTCTAACCGACCGAGCCTCTCCTGTGTAGCCGTCGCATAGCGACCCAGGAGCCGCGGATGTATATCCCACGTCTGCTGCGCCGGATTCAGCGGCACCGTCTTCGTAAAGAAACTGATAACACCCCCCATCGCACCGCTGCCATAGAGCATGGAACTGGAACCGAGTAACACCTCCGCACGCGCTAACATCTCAGGGGCGACGGTCGCTGTGTACTGGTTCGGTCCCGAACGGAACGTCGAATTATTGAGACGGACCCAGTCAACCTGTATCAACGTCTGATAGCCGGTTAAACTGCGGAGCATCGGCGACCCTTGTCCAACTGTCGTCTGCTGTGCGATAACGCCGCCGACATCCTGAAGTAGGTTAGACGCAATATCTGCATTCGTCCGTTCCAACTGTTTAAGGTCAAGAACAGTGATAGCGTTCGGCGTTTTGAACGGTTCTTTCTCAGCACGGGTAGCCGTCACCGTTACCTCTGGCACCTCCACAACCGCTTCGTCATCACCGTGTTCCTTACCAGCGTATGAAACCCAATTCACGAACAGACTCAAGGATACAATTAAAAAAAGATAAAATGATTTTTTCATAGTAACGTTCTCCTCTGCATTTTATAGTAAAACCAAAAAATAATGCAACACTTTAGCAAACAAAAAACCTGCCCCCAATGCAGGCGGGGTTTGTAACCCCGCCTTTTATAGATGTCTCGTTAATTATAGGTTTTACTATAGTATGGTATGTCGCGCGGGTATCCTATACCGTCTGCAACCTCTGATTGACATCTATGCAAATTGTATGCCACCCGCAAATTGACATAAAACCGTCGAATTCCAACCCATTTTCGTCATAATTGATGCGATGGTGTTCATTTATTGGACAGCTTCTGTCAAATATTTTTCAATTGCTTCAAAACCTCTTCAGTCGCGTAGCGACGGTATGTTTATAGCAGCAAAATTAACGCTTGCATTTTGCAATGGATTATGATAGATTACATTGCATAATTTTGCAGACCCAAGAGGAATATTCAACACATGGCACGTTTTAGGTTAACTGTTGTTTTCATTGTATGTGTACTACTGGTCAGTGGAGCCGCTGTTGCACAAGAACAAGGCATTGCAGAAGGTGGCACAGTCCAGGGGTACATTACAGATACAACCCCTGCACAGCTTCCTATTGTTGGTGTGCGTGTTCAGATTAACAACGGAAAAGGGCAGATTTTTGAAACAACCTCTGCCGAAACAGGCGAATTCATATACAGAGATATACCGCCAGACGATTACCTGATTAATATCCACAAATCTGGATACCAGAGTCGAATTGGGAAACCTGTGTCAGTTACCAGCGGTGGTGTCCATTATGTGCCGCTTACAATGAACAAACAGGAAAATATATTCACAGGACTCCAAAATTGGTTCAGTCCGAAAGAACCGCAGGACGGCACGCTTCAATTAAAGATTACAACGCAATCTCCACAACCTGCTCCGATTGAAAACGCTGAAGTTAAAATTAGGGCTATTGATCTTATCGCTGAAAGATTTAAAAAGGATCCTAAGCTTATTGCTGACATCGAAATCACTGGAGCATCTGACGCGGATGGACAGTATCGGCGCGACAATTTACCATCGGGCATCTACTTCGTTACCGTTGGTAAAGACAGTTATCATACGACAATTTCAATGACTGTCCGAGAAAATCGGATGACGACCGCCGCTGTAAAACTTCCCATTCCTAATGGCACCGCGGACACCAACATTTTACCTTCGCAGAAAACAGACACAAAATGGGTTGTTCGTGGTAAAATTTTTGAGACCAACTTTCAACAAACGCCAGTCAGCGGCGTTGAAGTCAGGATTAGAGGGATGGACTTGGAACAACCTATGGAGACTTTATCTAATGTGGATGGCGAATATGAGTTTGCTTTACCTCCAGGGCACTACGTTATTTTCCTTCGTAAAGAGGGATATATGAAAACAATAGGTTTCCCTGAGACAACCGCTGCGAGTAGACAAAGCAGTGTCAATGTAATTAAAGAAGGCATGTTCCTTGTTTACGAAGCAATTGCAAATCGGAATGTGCTTGCGCTTAAACACGGCATATCGAAAGAACAGATAAGTTTTTCCGAGGAATATGGAGAAACAATTCGGTCAATGCTTCTCTACATGATCATCGGTGGTGTATCAGGCTTTTTCGTTGTAAGATACTTAAACAAACGTCGTCAAAAACACAGTCAGGAGTAAATATGTCAAAACAGAAATTAAACTTCGCATTCATCGGGTGCGGCGGCAACGCACGCGGACACGGACGCAGTGTGTTCGGTGTTGAAAACGTAGAGATCGTCGCACTCGCGGATCCAAGCGAGAGTTCACTCGACGCGTTCAAGGAAAATGTCGGGTTAGACGATGCCGTTCACACCTACGCCGACCACGTCGAGATGCTGTCCGCTGCCAAACCGGATGCCGTCGTCATCAGTTCACCGCACGGTCTACATTTCCAACATATCATGGACGCACTTGATGCCGGATGCCACGTACATACCGAGAAACCGATGGTCTGCACAGTGGATCACGCCAAACAGGTGATGGCGAAAGTAGAAGAGACCGGCTTGCATCTGATGATCGGATACCAGCGGCATCTGAGCTCTACCTATCAATATTGCCGTAATGTCGTCCAAAGCGGTGAACTCGGACGCGTTAACTTCGTCGCCGCACAACAATCACAGAACTGGTATCGCAACCAGCAGGGTAAATGGCGGCAAGACCCGTTCCTCGGTGGCGGCGGTCAACTCAACGACTCCGGCAGCCATCTCATCGACATTCTCCTCTGGGTGTTAGAGGCGAGTCCGGACACCGTCTTCGCAATGATTGACAACTTAGATATCGAAGTAGATGTCCTCACCGCTATGTCGATTAAATTCAATACCGGTGCCTTGTGCAATATCAGCATCGTCGGACACGCCTATGGCGGCGTACAAGAAGGATTTTCCATCTGGATGGAGGAAGGCACACTGTACCTCCGAGACGGTGAACTCTATCGCCAAGAAAAATCAGGGAGACCGGAGCCTGTTGACGCGTCTAAACTGCCTGCATCCGCAAACAAAGATGTCGCCTTCATTGAACTCATCCGTGGGGAACGCACAGAGAACCCGATTGATGTCGCAAACGGGTTGCGTGTCATCCAATTAACCGAAGCCGCATGGCAGTCCGCCGAACTCGGTAGACCTGTCAAGGTGGATCTGAGCTGAGCGAATGCTTAAGGTTCATAGCTTGTGTAAATCCTTTGACAAGAAACCGTCTCTTACGGAACTCACGTTTCAGGTGGCAGCTGGCGAGTGCCTTATCCTGCTCGGAAAAAACGGGGCAGGCAAAACACTTCTCCTCAATATCTTGGCAACCTTAGTTAAACCGACATCAGGCACCGTCTCTATTGATGGGGTCGATGCATTCGCAAACTTGACTCAGGTCCGCCCCACAATCGGATATATCCCTGTCGGGTTTGAAGGGTATCCTGAGCTATCTGTTATGGACTACCTCAACTTTTTCGCCGATGCTTACAAGTTACAGAAACCTGAGCGCCCCCCGGCAATTGAGGCAGTCCTTGAATTAATGGACATCAATCATCTACGCGAAATCAGAATTGACACGCTATCAACAGGCGAACGCCAACGGCTATTATTCGCGAAGACTTTTTTACACGAACCGCAGTTGTGGCTCCTCGACGAACCGTTTGCACCGCTTGACCCCAACGGACACATTGAGATGATAGAACTCATCGATGAACTTCGAGCCATGCAGAAGACCGTTATAATTGCAACCAATCGCCTTGAAGATGCCTGTCGATTCGGCAACGCTGAGTCGGAAAACGAAACGCTCATCGGCATTCTAAAAGATGGACGATTCGCTATGCTTAAGACGTTCCGTGAATTACGAGCGGAAAACGCAGAAACCGCCTCACCAGACGGGTTCTATGAACTGTTCGCGAAACTAACAAATTAAAATAGGACTTACGCATGCTGCTCTTTTGTAGCATAAACTGTTAGTTTGTGTCCCCAGAATGCTGAGTTTTCCGAGAAATTTCATCTAACAAAAGAGGCTGCAGTCAAAATTGCGTAAGTCCTGACAAAATACTGGAGGTTACAAAACCGTCATGTCAGATATAGGTGCATTCTTTCAAGAAAACGGATACTATTTCGCTAAAGGGGTCTATTCTCCCGAAGAGGTTAAAGCGATGGAGAGCGATTTTGACCGAGTGGTGGATCAACTCCTCAAAAGCGACGAAAACGTCAACGCACGTTGGGGTGGCAGACTGATGGATGCCCTTGATGGGGGTGAATCTGTCATCATCCACACCCACAATATTCAGAGTTTTTCAGGGGTCTGGCTGCAAGCGTTCATGCAGGAGAAATTCCTTGATGTTACCGAAGCCATCCTCGGACCAGATATCATGTTGCACCACTCCAAGCTTTTTTGTAAACCACCCGAAAAAGGCGCGCCTTTCCCCATGCACCAAGATTGGCAGTATTTCCCTTCCGTCAAAGATAGCATGATAGCAGCCATCATCTACGTCTCGGAAGCCACCGATGAGATGGGCTGTGTCCGCGTCTATCCAGGCTCCCACAAGCAGCTCGGACGCACAGACGGCATGATGGGCAGTGGAAAAAATGCTGAAGTTACCGACCAATACCCGATTGAGAACGCAACCGTTTTAGAGGCAGAACCGGGAGACGTGCTTTTCTTTAGTTATTTCACCTTACACGGCTCAATGCCGAATTATTCTAACAAAACCCGAAAAAGTGTACTCGTTCAGATGCACGCCGGTGACGATGAAATCGAAGCCGAAAACCGTCATACCAATGTCAAACTGGTACTCCGTGGCTGGAACCATCTCGCAACCCGTTCCTCTGTCGGAAGGATTATATAACGCGTCAACAGCCTCTTGGTAGGAGCGAGCTGTGCTCGCGATCTATTTAGAAGAATGAAACATAGCCCGTAACGAAATGGAGGAGCGGATATACGGAATGGCAATTCAAATTCCAAACCCGCTCTGACCGACTCTGACCGAACCGCAAGGAAAATTAAAATTATGATAAAAATCGCAAAAATTAGTATGGCGCATGTCCACGCCGGTGGCTATGCCCGAAGAATCCACGAAAACCCCGAAACCGAACTCGTCGCTGTCTGGGACGAAGAGGAATACGGTGGCAGAAGTGCCGCAGAACAATACGAAGTCCCGTTCTACACGGATCTCGATGAGATGCTCAGCCGCGACGACGTAGATGCAGTCGCTGTTGATGCCGTTACGTCCGACCATCCGCGCGTGATGATCGCCGCCGCTGAAGCAGGGAAACACATTTTTACCGAGAAAGCACTCGCGATTACCGTCGCCGAATGCGACCCGATTATCGATGCCGTCGAGAAAACCGGTGTGAAGTTCATGATTTCGCTCCCTTCACGCGCGAACCCTGAAATCCTGTTTGCGAAAAAGGCGATCGACGATGGACTCCTCGGAGACATCACATTCGGTAGGGGCAGGATCGCACACTCCGCAGGCCTGGATAGCTGGTTCAGCGGCACAAGCGCGTGGTTCGCAGACCCCGTACGCGCAGGCGGCGGCGCACTCTTCGACTTAGGGTGCCACCGTGTCGATGTTATCCGATGGTTAATGGGTGAACCCAAGAGTGCTATCGCCAAAATTAACAACTTCACCGGCAACTATCCAATTGACGATAACAGCGTCTCTGTCGTTGAATTCGCGAACAAAGCGCTCGGCGTGATTGATGTTGCATGGACGCACCGCTCCGGCCCGAATATGCTCGAAATCTACGGCACGGAGGGATCGTTTGCTGCAGGGCACGGCGAGATGCATTTCCAAACCCGTAAACTCTCTGATGAAGAGAAGGCGGAATACATCGCCAACGCACCCGCTGCGCCACCCGAACCGATGCAACAGTGGATTAACGCCATTCTTCGCGATGAACCGATGACGATTACAATCCAAGACGGACGCAACCTCACGGAGTTAATGCAAGCATTCTATATGTCTTCTGAGCAGGGACAGTCAATTGATTTTCCACTTTAAATAGCCGAAAACCATCTGAGGTTTATCATGAAAGACTATCAACCTATTTCACTTTCTACTTTGTGCAACGTCAGTACAGAAATTATTGGAGAGAACGCAACCCCAAGTGTCGGGACACAAAGGTTCCATGGACTGCCTTTCGACATCGCTGAAGGCACAAACTGCTTCTTAGGCTTCGGTGAAGGTGTTAACACCGAAGCCATCCAAGTTCCTGTCAATGCAAACCCGAAACGGATCATCTTTGTCCATCGACTCCTTGAGTCCCGCATTCAGGAAGGTGAACTGATCGGCAGGCACATCGCAGACTACGTTTTTAATTACGCAGACGCAGAGTCGGTCAGCGTACCAATTCGCGAACGTTTTGAGATTGGCAGCGTCCCACAAGGATGGGGACAACAGACCTTCATCGCGATACCGGACCGACAGGATGGTTTATACCCACGCCACGAAGGTCCATGGGGAGCAGCAGGCAACCGACAGACCGAAGCAACCCAAGGAACACCGCACAACTACTACCTCTGGGCATGGAAAAATCCGAGAGATGGTGTTGATGTGACATCCATTGAAATCCAACCCCAAGAACGGCGGTTCCTTGTAGCAGCAATCACGCTCGGCTACCTTGACGAAAACCCGATACCGCGGCGTCCGCGTCGAGAAGTCAAAATCACGCTATCGCAAACCGACGATGCCGACAAACCGTTTGATATGGAAGTCAATGTTGACCGCGGCACCGCCACGTATCCGCATCCATTGCCAGAGAACACTCCCGATGCCTTTATCAACGACGATTTCAAAGGGTGGGGTGAATTCCAAAATAACAAAAGCAGCCCTGCGTACACGGAAATATCCGCCACGCCGTCTGCCACCGTTGAAGTCAAGAACCAAGGTGAGACGCTCGGTACTGTCAACTGGGGAGAAGTCGAAGAAAAGGGCAGTGTTCAACCCAACGAACGCGTCAAGGTAGAGGTCATCGACTCCGGAAGAAACTGGGTACATACAACGGTGATTGATGAAGACACCGGTAAACCTGTACCCTGTCGTATCCATTTCCGTTCGCCACACGGCGTACCTTACGCGCCGCACGGACACCACGCACACGTTAATTCAAACATGGGCACATGGCACGTAGATGTCGGCGGCGACGTACGGCTCGGACAGATTAGTTACGCTTACATTGACGGCACCTGCCAAGGATGGCTTCCACGCGGTGATGTGATTGTTGATGTCGCCCGTGGGTTTGAATATACGCCGTTGCGGACAACTGTCAACATAAAACCCGGGCAACGCGAATTAACGCTCCGGATAAAACGCTGGTGCGATATGAACGCCGAACGCTACTTCAGCGGCGATACACATGTCCACTTCCTCTCCACACAAGGCGCGCACACAGAAGCACAAGGTGAAGACCTCGGCGTTGTCAACCTCCTCCTCTCACAGTGGGGACACCTCTTCACGAATACGGAAGAATTCATCGGGAGACCGACAACCTCTGCCGACGGACGGAGCATCGTCTACGCAACACAAGAGAACCGTCAGCACGTTCTCGGTCACCTCACACTCCTCGGTCTAAAAGAACAGGTCGCACCCTGGTGTTCCGACGGGCCCGGAGAGGCAGAACTCGGTGGAAACATGGAGGTCACGCTTTCGCACTGGGCGGATGCCTGCCACGCACAAGGCGGCACGGTCGTCTTACCGCACATCCCGAACCCGAATTGCGAACCCGCAACGCTCATCGCTACAGGACGCGTGGATGCCGTCGAGTATCTCACTAATGCCATGTACGGACACATTGAGTATTACCGTTATCTCAACTGCGGTTACAAATTGCCGCTCGTCGGTGGCACGGACAAGATGACAAGCGATGTCCCGGTCGGTGTCTATCGCACTTATGTCCACATCCCTGACGATGAAGAATTCAATTACGATAACTGGTGCAAATACATGAGCGCGGGTAACACCTTCCTCAGCGGCGGTCCCATGATCCGACTCAGCGTTAACGGACAGCCCATCGGTAGCACGATTAACCTCCCCGGTAACGGCGGCACGGTGGAAGTTGAAGCCGCTGCCGATTCTATCTTCCCGATCCATACCTTGCAAATTGTGCAAGCCGGACAGGTCGTCGCTTCTACTGAGGACAATAACGGCACACGTCAATTACGCCTGAAAGCGAATCTGAAAGTGGACAAACACTCCTGGATTGCAGCGCGATGCGGCGGCCCCAACTATGCACAAGCCGTTCCACACCACGACGGATGGCGGCGCGGGATCATTGCACATACCTCACCAGTCTATATCGCAGTCGGCGGCGAGTGGTGGATGTTCGAC
This sequence comes from Phenganax stokvisi, assembly GCA_025400075.2. Taxonomy (NCBI): domain Eukaryota; kingdom Metazoa; phylum Cnidaria; class Anthozoa; order Malacalcyonacea; family Clavulariidae; genus Phenganax; species Phenganax stokvisi. The sequence goes on from JAODVQ020089798.1 coordinate 25,887, forward strand.
CCAGAAACGGCGAACTATATGCTGACGCTGATTGAGGGTGGACTCTCCTACATCCAGCAGACAGCACGCCATCACGAACCCGGCACCGTGACACACCACCACGGCGAGGATGATCATTTGGAATTCCTCTCTCGACCCTTCCAAGAGGCACGAGAGGCAATCCACCGTCGGATGCATCAATTAGGTATCCCGCATTAAGATATTAGGCACACGCCGTGTGCCGTTCATCATTAGTTCCTGTAGGTTGGGTTGAGCGGTAAAAAAACAGATAACTATCAGGTTTCAAAGAGGATACTGTTTTCCAATGAACCGTTGATAGAAATAGGCATAGCGAAACCCAACAACCCAATCACACCATCATTGGGGGTTAACATGCCGAAAGAATTAATAGCCGTAGCACCACGGCAACCCGTCTTGAGAGAATATGAAGACTGTCCGCTCCCTGCGGATAGCGTCCGCGTTCAAGTCGAATTGGCGCACCCAAACGCGGCACCGAACTGACAGCGTACTACGGATACAACAACCGAAATTTTCCAATAGGACTTGGGAATATGTGCGTCGGAAGAATTATTGAACTCGGTGATAATGTGGAAGGTTTCACGATTGGAGAACGCGTCACACATCACGGGCATCTCAAAGAGACACATACATGGCGCGCCAGCAGTGTCCTCAAAATGCCTGACCAGATGACGTGGAAAGAGGCGGTCTGCTACGATCCGTTACACTTGATGGGCTACTGATATGCTATAAAAAAAATACCGACGACCATCACAACAGCGGCGATAAGTCTGCGTTTTGTATAGGTCTCTTTCAAAGCGTACCCGCCCAACAAGACAACGAAAATGACAGAACACTGCCGAACCGCGGTTACGTAACTCACCTTCTCTGTCATCAAAACGTAGAGGATGAGTGAATAGGATGTCAACGAAAGCGCAACAACAGCAACGGCACGCTTCCATTCGGTTCGTCCAATTTCGACAATCTGTTGGTGTGGAAACCGGACGAGGCAGGATAACCCATAAAGGATTTGTGAGATACTGTTCTCCATTAAATAGTAGGTCACAGCACGCCACAACGGGACATCTTTTGAATAGTGATGAAATTCAGACATCCCTTGTTTGTCTATGAGTGAGTATCCAATGACGCTCGCCAGCGTTGCATAAGCCCAGAGGGCATCCGGCTCTCGAAGGAAACGGAGGAACGCCTTGAACTGGATACGCGTTTCTCGCTGTTGATAGAGTACTATAGATGCCATTACACATAAGATACCTATCAAGCCTTGCACGGAAATTCGTTCCTTCAAAAAAAGAAAAGCAAAAAATGGCAAGAAGGCTGGGGCAGCACGTGTAATCGGGTAGACAAATGAGATTTCGCCAACGGTATAAGCGTGCGTCAAAAACAGACGATAGAACAGGTGAACCAGTGCGGAGCCAGCAATATAGATCCATACAGGTTCGGGAATTACCGGTTGCTTGATACCAAAGGCAATGAACGCTATAACTATGGTGTAAAATGCACACCAAAAGAAAAGGATGCGTGTGTCTCTACTGGATTTGCTGTAGAAATTCCATAAGGCGTGGCAAAATGCTGACAGCAGTATTAAGGCAATTGAAGTCGAGTGCATAAAAACGCTCTGTTTTTTGTTCTGTTTAGTGTACTCCTACCATTGAGCGGTGGAGGCGATTGGGTGTTCATCAGCGAACGCCTTGCAGTATCGGTCTGTTTACCTCATTATACCATAGAAATTCTCTTTCAGACTTTTTTATTTTTTAGACACGGTTTATGTTGATTTCAGTTAAATGTAGCATCAGAATCTGTGCAGCTTTCTTATACCTCCTGCATAAGAAATCCCCATCAATTTTCTATAACAGTGCCTATTTTTCGTCAAATTCCGAAAAAAATAAGATCTACCCTAAACTTTTTCGGTTTAACACCGATATATAGTAACAACGCCAGCTTGATTAATCATTTCGGATGGTTTTTATTGGCTCTATTTCCGCATCACAAGGTTCCCGTGTATCGTAACACAAACTGTTCGTTTATGTGGTGTACAGCCCAATTTAACACTTGACGCTACAAAGGAGAGAAAATGAAAGCGTTAATTTCCATCTTCAGTTTGATTCTCGTGATAGCATCTTGTGGTCCCACCGATCTGCCCTCCGAGAAGGTAGCCCGTAAACTCACGATTGACGTTGCTTCAGAAATCGGTCATGATTTTGGTGAAGGTGACCTCTATGCCCACAAAACAGATGACTTTTTGACATTACGATCCTCAAGTTTTAGGTCTTGGAATAGATTCCCGGATCGCGTCCGCGTTTTGTTTGCAAATCTCGCCGATCACGAAGGTAAGATATTTCAATACCCGCTCACCGTGGGAAAAACATGGGCAGATCAGTGGAACGCAACAGATAAAACCACACTTGAAGGATATGAAGAGGTGGAGATTGCGCTTGGCACTTTCCCAGCGTGTCTCAAACACAAAACGGTCCGCACGGGCGCGCATATCGGCAGAGAGTCGGAAAACGCACTCGTTGACGGGACCCGCTATCTCTGGTTTGCCAAGGGGGTCGGGTTAGTCAAAGTACGGTACGAGCATTCCAACGGCATCGTCACTGAAGCCGAACTGATTGACTACAAAATATCGGGGGAAAGCGAAGCGTACTTCCCTCTGAATATTGGTTCAACATGGACCTATAAATGGAAAAACGACTACTACAACGAAGTTTTTATTGAAACGGCTCATATCGGTATCAACCGTGATACCAGAGAAAAATTTAAAGGCGGCATCCCTCTTGCTGTCAAAATTGCAAGTGAGAACGGTGAAACGTTGGGCGAAAGAGACTTCTATATTAAAAAGACCGACGCATATTTAGGCGTGAGACAGGCAAGCTCAAGACCCGGCATTAAGTCCACGAAACCCTTACTATATCCTACAAGCATCTTTTCAGATAATATCAGCACCTCCTGGCCCGAATTGTTCCGATTCCCGTTAACTGTCGGGAAAACGTGGACGGAAGAAGGCTGGTCAAATTCATACCTACAGACGACTATAGAAGATTACGAATCCGTTGAATGTGCAGCGGGAGTCTTCCAACGCTGCCTCAAGCATAAAACTATCTTCACCGGTGCTGAAGCTGACACGGAATTGGAAAGTTCGCTGATGAATGGGACGCGTTATCTCTGGTTCGCAAAAGGTGTCGGACTTGTGAAGATGCGATATGAACATGCCAACGGCGTTACCACTGAAGCAGAATTAATAGCATATAACATGCCGGAGAAAAGCACAGACTACTTCCCACTAAATATTGATACGACGTGGACCTATCGGTGGCGTAACGATTACCAACCGCAACCGATTATCGAAAAACTTCATGTCAAAGACCCCAAAATCCTACCCGAAACACCGATTAAAAAGGCATCCTACGTCGTAACGATTGAGGATCCCAATGATAGAGGCGAAATGCGGGTTGCGTATAAATTAACCCCCGAAGATCCAAATCTTAAGGAAGCCCCAAAAGATCCCAATCTTAAGCAATTGCAGTTACGCCTCAACGGCGATAGTGATTACATTGTGCAGTATAATCAATATCGTCCAAAAAACAGTGAATCCCCACCAACAGATAATCCTTTCTCACGGAGTGTCCGGGTAGAAGAACCCCGGCCTGTCGGTTTTCCATTTTTTCAGGATTACCCTTATCCTGTTTGGAAGATTAAGTTTTTTAAATATCAGAACGAAACACCTATTACCTTAAACTACGAGATATCGCAAAAATATGCTGAGGATTACAAGGCTTTCCAAACGAAACGATACGGGTCTGCAACACATTCAAGAACACCTCCCTATTTTTGGGAGGACGCTATGCGTTGGTCGAGCGGTGAACTGTTCATCGTCGGTGGAAAAACCGACAACATTGAAGTAGAATTCAAACTCCCCAAAGGCTGGCAGGTACTAACGCCTTGGAAACGCATCGGGCTCACAGGACACCGGTTCTCTGTTGAAAATCAAGCGGCGTTAACAACGAACTATCTGCTCATCGGGGAGCATACTGAAGTCGTCGCAAAATCTGGGAAAACAGAGGTTGTAATCGGTATCGGAGGTAGCCTGAAAGCGTCGAAAGATGAGATGCAGCGCACTGTTGAAAAATTTCTACGCGCGTATTCAAAACTTTTTAAAGATGGTCCGGACGGTCGTGTGGTGTTTATCGTAAATCCATATCAAGGAGCAGGTGAGCAACGGATGGAAGGTCAAGGGCGGAACCGCAGTGTCAGTATCCTGATGGATGAGACCTTAGAGCCAGCAATGAAACACGAATGGGGGCCTTTTCTCGGACACGAGGTGTTCCATATCTGGAACGGCTCTACGGCACTTAATCCATTTACATCAAAGGAAAGATGGTTTCTTGAAGGTGTGACGAATTACTATTCCGACATTACAGCGAAACAACTCGGCTATCTATCTGAAAGCGAGTATTTAGAACGTCTTGAAGAAGCGTGTGAGAAGTATCTGTCCGTATCTCACGAATTTGCAATAGGCGACGATTTCAGGGACAGTCGTCTACTTTATAACGGGGGTAGCCTTGTCGCAGCAGCATTAGATTTACAGATACGTCACCTCACGAAAAACACGAAAAGTTTTAATCATGTCCTGCAACAGATGTATCGAAAATTTCCTGATAATTCTATGGCGTATACGCAACGCGATATCATCAGAACCGTCAACAAAGTCGCAGGTAAAGATTTTGATACCTTCTTCAAAACTTATGTTACAGGAAAAGAACGGCTGCCGCTGGCTGAATATTTTGGTAAGGCCGGTTTGAATTTCGAGATAACGTCCTATGAAGAATTCCCAACTTACGACTATGTTGCTGATGTGCTTAAAACGAGCTTGGATCGGAAAACAATGGTTGATGTGACTGCTATCAACGACATACCGATTGAAACAATGCTGGATCTCCAGAAACTTGCCAAAACATGGAAATCTGGGGAAGTGATAGCATTGACCTTTGGAGAATTCGGCGGAACGGATCAGCATACAACTGTACCTGTGGCGTTAAGTGAGATTTCCAGCGATCCACCGACAGAGGCTGAAGTTAGCGTGCGGATTAAGAAAATGGAAAAAACAACAAGGTTACAGCGCGCCATCTTGGCGGGCATTTTAGGTAAGACATAACCGATGATAAGGAGGCAACACAATTTCGCTTTCAGTTTCGCACCGCTGCGCCTCAAAGGGGCAACCGGTTCCCCCGGCAACCCGATTGCGATTCGGTAATTTGTTTGGCAAGTCATCCCTGTAACAGCAGGTGAGGCGAGGTTCACCCGCTACGACTACTTAACCACCTGAATTGTTCCGCTTGATGCGACTGCTGATTTCGTGGGGTCGTACATCGCTTCGGCTGAAACGGGGGGGACTGTAAACGTTCCCTCCGTTACCGCCCGAAGCGGGTAGTAAAATTTTCGCACCTGCTGGTACGGAAATCTCCCAAAGAAGATAAGCCGATCATCGCGGATATCTATATAATCGGGGGTGAACGCTTGCGTGTACAACAAAGATACACTCTCACGGGATGCCAATCGCGAGTTTTCAATCTCAAGACCTGCAGGCAGCATATCGACAATTACCACGTTCTCAAGATCGCTTGTCAGAGCCTCCACGGTTATCTCCGCTAATACCAACTCGCCCTGCTGAAAGACGTTTTTGACGCGAGAACCGTCTGGTGTCAGATAGCGGCGGCTTACCCGCAATTCATGTCCATATTCCTCAATATAGGAATCTCTGCTAATACCGAAAGCCTCCCAATAATAGTAGCAGCTCCCTTTTCCCTTAACCGTAAGGTTCATGCGTGCACCATCCCAATCCGATCCAGCGGACTGCATGCCTATTGAATCAAAATTCGCAAGATGCACACCGTTTCGGGTAATCGTTCCCGTAAATTTCTGATGCGGCTGTTTTTTTACGAACTTCCCAAGAGCCAAGAAAGCAAAAGCGTTCTCCTGTGTCGTCGCCCATCGTTGCCTTTTTGATGCTGCATCGGTCAGGCTTTCAACGAGTTTAGGGATTGCAGGGTGGTTTTCCTTGACTTCTATGAGCATGTCCAGCATGATGGCTTGCGCGCGAATAGACGAATCAAAATTGCGCCCTGTGTCTCGTCGTCCAGTCTTGTCAAGGTTTATGGAATCCGGCAATATGGATAGCGCCGTTTTGACATCATCGCTCAACGCGAACGCCCCTGCAAGCTGAAATCGGCTGTAATCGTTAAGTCCGTCTAATCGATTATTCCTGAGGTAGTGCATAACAGGTTTTTCAGGTTGACCTGCTGCTGCCAGCACATAGCATGCGTACGCTGCTTGCGTCAGGATATATCTATCTGACTCCTCATTTGGCATGTTGAGTGTTCCGCCCTGGCGCGCTTGATGTCTTAACCCTTCTAACATCCTATTGTAAACAATTTCGGAGACCTTGTAACCCGCCTTCCGTGCTTCAACAAGGAAGTGCGAAGCATAGACACTACTCCAATTGTTGATGCGAGATCGTCCAGGCCAGTAAGCGAAATGATGATCCGGCAGGAGCATATCTTCCAATTTAGTGATGCCGGCTTCAATGTACGCGTCAATTTCTCCTTTTTCTGCCAATGCCGGTTCAATAATCCTTGCGAGATCGCTCAGATAAAGCAGCGGAAAAACCCTACTCGTTGTCTGTTCAAGACACCCATGCGGGTACTGGATCAGATAACGGAGCCCGTTTGCAAATCTGACAGTCGGGAGCGGAGATACAGAGACCATAAACTGAGAGGTATCCGCTCTCAGATTTGAAGGGAAAATAAAATCTGCCGGTTCATCCGCTCTCACCACACCTTGACCCGTTTTTGTGACAGGGGGTGCTGCGGAGCGAAGCGGGAGACGAATAGGCGCGAATTGTATCGCCTCGCCGTTGCCCGATGCCGATAGATGAAACGTCGCAACACCAATTGCATCGTGCGCAATAACGTTAAAAAAGAGTTGTCCCTCCTTACCGGCTGCAATTTCTACCTGTTTTTCAAGGGAATCCCCTTCACCCATGGCAGTGTGGTGAATCGCACCGTTTTCTGTAAGGAGTTTCACGGGACCGTCTGCTTCCAATTTAACAGTGAAGCTGCCGTTGTTATCAGTCCCATTAAAAACAGAGACAGGGACGCGAATCCGGTCGCCACAAGAGAGGAAGCGCGGGAACGTCGGCAGCAGCACTACCGGATCACGCACCTCAATGTTTTGGATAGCCGCACCGTAATCCGCACCGGAAAATGCCACCGCTATCAAACGCAAGGTGCCGTTGAATTGAGGTATCTTAAAACGGACGCTCCCCTGTCCATTCGCATCGGTTGTCATTAAACCTGACCAGAGCGACACCGGGGCTACCCGCACGACGGTATCCGTGTTAAGCCGGCTTGACATTTTATCACTGTTATACGCAGCACGAGCTCCTGGAGCAGCGGCAGGCATGATTACTACTGATGCGGACAGTTCCTCCACACTTCTTATGGGCCTCCGCATCTTTGGTTTAGGAGATTCAAAAATCTCTAAATTCATCAAATCGGCAAGCGATTCTATCGGCTTGATAGGAAATTGATTACCTCTTGTGATTGCATTGTGGAATTCATAAGAGACAGTCTCAAGACTTCTCTGCTGATAAAAATGAGCGTGCGGATCCGGTGTTTGCGCGCGTGTCAGTTGAAGAATACCTTCGTCAACGGCTGCAATACTAACCCGGTAAGGTTGTCCTTTACGTTTGCCGTGTACCCGAAACCTTATGTCTACTTCTCGGTTCGGTCGAATCTGTTCGGGCGCGTCAATTTCAACATTCAATCGGTGCGGCTCTGTATCAAGCTTTAACGGGACGATGCCAAACGCTCGCGCAGGTGCGCCCTTCTCCAGCGATCTCGTGGCACGTATTAGCATTGCAGAAATGTAAACGTTGGGCGCGTAAATGTCCTCAACGGGGAACGTTAACGTCGCAGCGTTCTCTTTCAGCAGGACTGTCCGATAATGCAACACCTTTTCTCGCTCAATTGTTAGCAACAACTTACCAGGGAAGGGGGCTTTAATATCCAATATCGCCTTTTCCCCAGGACGATAGCCAGTTTTATCAAGCGTCATATCAAGCGTATTAGGATTTTCCATTGACCACGGTACACCGCCCCATTCCGAAACATAAAATTGTGTTGACACTCTCGCACCGCTCTGAACATCTTCAACTTCTATGCGATATACACCATACGTAGTAGGTGTGAAACTGAAGTCCGCTACCGCCGCCGCTGATTTTAAAGTATGAGATTCCACCTGTTTCACTGTCGAAGCCGTCCGTCCGCTCCAACGCGGTGAATTGTCAAGTGCGGAGATCGTTACCTGCAAAGTACGTCCAGCTGCAACATTTCCTGCCGTATCAAGCACAATGTAATCGAACTTCACTTTCTCATTCCGCTTTACGGTGCCTGATTGTGGACGTTTGATCCCAACATAATGGGAGTACGGGTGGATGGAAATCCTTGTTGAAGCAGAGACAGCGCGCCCGCCAAGTTCCTGAACTGTTGCTTGAATATAACCGCTGAGCGCAGAGGGCGGCTTCAAATCTTCAGGAAGCGTAAACCGATACGTAACTTTTCCATCTATATTGGTTACGGTTTCATCAAGGTGAATCCGTTCACTCTCAAAAGTCCGTGTTGAATCGGAAAAACTGAAGATATCCCACTTTTCAGGCGGTTGATAAGGCACCGATTCAAGCACATAAGAGGCGTTAACCTTATGCCCAACTGCCGGGGTCCCGAAGAGATTTGCCGCTGTTACTTTCAAATCGACTTCATCACCGAGCATATAGGAGTCTCCATCCGATTCTATTGAGACCCGCATCCGGTCAGGCATAAACTCTTCAACTTGAAACCGGCTGGCTCCTATCTGTTTCTCACCTGACCATATCTTCGCGGTATACAAACCTGTTGGGGCGTATGCAGGCAGCGAAATCTGGATCTCGCATGCTCCCTCTTTATCGGCTTTCTGCGAAAATTCTCTTAGGACCGCGTAATGTGGGTCTATGATTTCAATCCGTGTTGGTAATGAGGTCGGTATTTCATTGTCTTTACCGCGTACAATTCCGACAAGATTGACTGTTTCTCCCGGACGGTAAACACCGCGCTCAGTGTAGAGAAACACTTCGTATCCATCCCGTAAATAAGGGATACCCCCAACGTTGAAACCCTGCGTTGAAATTGCGTGCCGCTGCAATTGGAGCAAGGAGAAATCATCATCCGTCGCCACAGTTAGCAGGAGTTGAGGATTCTTTTTCTCCACTTCAGCAGCTAAAGCGAACTTGACAAAACCGGCAGCGTCAGTTTCGCCAGTGATCAGTATCTCCTTATCACGGTCATTAATCAGTTGAACCTTCGCTTGTGGAATCGCCGCTAAAGAATCAAGCGAATTGACCCACACCCACAACTCATCATCAATTTTTTTCGCGACGATGCCGAGGTCTGTAACGACAACCAATTGTTCCGCATACCCCCTTCTACCACTATCAGCATGCACCACCACCTTGAAAATGCCCGCGTGTTCGTCATTGAGATAATCCTTTAGCGGTAACGATGTGATGACTTCTGCGTTGATGCGTGAAACTATATCCAGTTCTCCTTGATGAATGAGCGTCGGCAGCTGCGAAAGATAGACCCGCGCAACCCCGAATTTAACCGCTTCTATGTTGGTCGTAGCAACATGCAAGTTCAAAGGCCCTTTCCGGGGTAGGAAGAAAGTATCATCCGTAAAACGGATCTGCGGGTATAAATCAGGGACGGTTAGCGTTTCAACATAAGTGTCTCTTAAAATTGACCCATCCGGTGATGCGACCCCACGTTTAATGCTTACCGTATAATCGGAACCAAATTTGAAGTCTGCGTGAATTTCTAATACGTAGTTGTTAACGACTAATTGATACTGCAATGAGGGTTTAACACTCATCCGTTCTTGAAACATTTCAAGCGTAATCGGTGAAGTGAAACTGATCTGGAGAACCGGTTTGCCATCTTTCTCGTCAAAGCGCGCTTCGTCAATCCGAAGGGCTCTCATCTCGTTCAACTGTATTGGCGCGACGCTTGTCGCTTCAACCCCGATTTCTGTCCCTCCACACTTAAACCCTTTCCCAATTTTCACCTGCAAGTACCGCCCTTCAAGAAGCGGTAGAATATTTTCAATCTCTATGAGGACAGTTTTTGTAACACGGCTTTGGGGCTGAAACGTATAAGGAATTACAACCCCTTTTTCCGATAGAATAGAAAGAGATACCTCTAAATCCGTGATGCTGACAGGATAGTTAAAGGTTACTGTCCCGACCGCTTTCGCTTTTTTTACCGTTTGATCGTATTGAAACCCGATTGCCGCGCGTTCTATTTTAAAAGGTGGGGTTGAATAGGTAAACTTCCGTTTCCCTATGAGAACAAAATTTGTAGCTGAAAGCTCAAAGGTGTAATCAACCGACGGTGCCAAAGTACTCTCTAAAAAGAAGCCAATTTGATTACGTGCCATCCATCTGACTTTCCCTCGGATTGCCGGTGTGACCCGAATCGCTTGATCCGGTAATTCAGTAAAAACCTGTCTTTCGTCAATCACGGACTCAGAAAACGTTATCAGAAAATCCGCGATACCGTTGTTCTCTGACCGTGGTGTGAATGACTTTACACTGTATTCCGTTTTCTCCGCTGCATTTGCATCTATGCTCAACATTGAGATGTCAAACGGAACGCATAGAATAAACGCAATAATACCAATCATGAATTGTTGGGGAATGTTGGATTTCACAAGGACACCTCCTAATGTTACCCGGAAAAATCTGGCTCATGAAATTCTAATTTATTCCATTGTGGTGTGTCAAGAGACATTTGTTGTCAGATTTTAAGCAAGTTTTGTGCCAAAGTTGGAAAGTATTTTAAACTGCTCTAAAATACTATACTCATGTAAAGACTATGTGCTAACCAAGATGTCAAACCCACGTGGTGACTGCTTCCAAAAAAATAAGCGCACTTACTTTTTACATAAGCCAAATACTATAGTGAAACACATCGCTTGGGAGGAATTCACTACTTTCTGCACAAATCCGTGCAGCCATCTCCCGCTTGCCCCATTTCGTGCAATCAGCACACACGCCAAACCCGCTAAATCCGTGATATTTTTCGGTCTTTTTCTCATTTTAGATTGGCACAGAAATTGCTACTTACCTTGACAAGATTAACAGGAGGTCTTCATTGTGATGTCCCGAATTTTCCAAAAGACTTTTTTGAAAACAGGCAGATTTGCGTCTATTTTATGCTTCGTGTTCGTCGCGAGCATTCTGCTGGCAGGATGTACGGCACCAGCGCATTTAGCACAAAAATCCGAACCGACACAGGAAGAGAAGGTACAGCAAACTATGGACAGATGGAAGGGCACACACATCTCAAAAGCGAATCAGAGATGGGGATCACCAAACGAAGTCACCAGCGCCAATGATGGTACAGGTGGGCGGATTTATACTTGGATAGTACCTGTGCGGGAATTCTTAGTTGGACCAGAAGTACATATATCGGAATTTCAACTTCGAGACCATTCCAGCAGTAGACACACAGCACGTCGGGAGAATCTTTCAACAGACCACACCTTTAAGATTGTATTTTATACGCGTCCAGACGGGGTAATTTACAAAACCTATATAAGAAAATGAGACGGAGGTAAAACCGATGTTGCGTAGAACTTACTTTTTCGGTGCCTGTGTGACAATAATCGGAGTGTGGTTATTCGCGATAGGTTGCGCACCGCTTCCGAAACGAATAGCAGCCACACACCTATCCTGTGAAGCGTATCCAAAACTCGTTGATGGCAATCTTGCCACAACCAGCTTCCTGAAGGTAAAAGACTTTGTTGAAAAGGATAACCCTGCTTATAAGCACAGTCTCCGATATGGCGACTGGGTGGAAGGCAAACATAAGACTGAGGCATTGATTCAACTCGACGCTCTTACGCAGGTCGCTTACATTGCAGTACATCCAATTTCAACTATTTATCGACTCTCGGTAGACACATCAACCGCAGAGATAACCAACGAAAAATCACATCACTTTGAACCCGTGAGAAGTCATAAGATTGCCAGATCCGAGAACGGCGAAGTGATACGCATCGACATCGACAGACCCGTGCGGGTACTGCGAATTTCTATCTATGTCAATCAAGATTTAGCACAGACTACACGAGAACCCTTAACGCAGAAAACGAAAGTGACCTTTAACGATGTTGTAATTCGAGATATTCGGGTATATCAATGATAGAAACCATAAATCATCAGGAGTTTTGAAAATGAGCAAATTCACATTCGCTTTATATTCTCTGTTTATCGTAAGTTTCTTAACTGTGGGATGTGCGGCACCATCATTTTTTATGAACCCGCCAGAATCCGCTCAGCCATCGCCAGAGGAACAGATACAGCAGGCTACAGAATCCTTGGAATCATGGAAAGGACAACCGATTTCAAAGGTTATTCGGGAATGGGGGACACCACACGGAATAAGCAACGACGACGAAGGTTCAATAATTTACATTTGGCAGACGCAGATGCTTGTGCAGACACCCCCACACGGACAAGAATACCGAGTACTTTCTCGCCGACACACCAGCGATTTACAACGCGGCACAGAGGCATACTTGCCAACAGATCATTTCTACGAATTTATGTTTTACACAGACACGGACGGTGTAATTTACAAAACCTTCGTCCAAAGAGACGAGAATCCGAGCACTGGTTCCGGGAGTTTGAACGTCTCTCATGAAAGTCTGAGGACCACGAGATAACACGATGAAGTTACCGACAATTTCCATCGCATCACACCGCGTCACGCGGCTCATCATCGGCGGCAACCCGTATAGTGGTATCTCGCACCGTTCCGCAGCGGCATCGCAGGCAATGATTGATTACTATACGACGCAGCAGATTATCGCAGACCTCCAACAGGCAGAGGAGAACGGAATCAACACCGTCCTCGCGCGTGCCGACAGGCATATCATGCGCATCCTCAACGAATACTGGAACGCAGGCGGCACCATCCAATGGATCGCCCAAACCCCGAAAGATACAGAATACGCCGACCTCAACGAATACTTGCAGATCATCGCAGGCTATAAACCGATTGCCATCTATCATCACGGCGGCACGACCGATAAGTTGTACGCAGAAGGACGACTCGATTCGTTACACGAGAGTCTCAAACGTATCCGCGATCTCGGTTGCGCTGTCGGACTCGGCACCCATGATCCACTGATCCTCAAGCACTGCTACACCGAAGGATTTGATGTTGACTTTTACGTCTGTGCGTTGTATAATCATACAGGACATAGAGAATTGTATCTACCAGATGATAGACTCGCAGCATTTTCTACTATACAAGCGATACAGATACCAATAATCGCTATAAAGGTATTGGCTGCTGGTAGAAACGAACCGCGTGAAGCATTTCAACTTGCACTCGAAAATATTAAACCGACAGACGCAATGGCAGTCGGCATGTACACACAATTCCAACCCGACCAGATTCGCGAGAACGCACGAACTGTCGCTGAACTCATCGTCTGATGTAGCATAGGCTGTTAGCCTGTGCCAAAGGTAGAGAGATACCCAAGTTCTACGGTTCCCCGCGTGTGCAAATAATTACAGGCTCTACTATAAAGGATTTACAGGATTCAAGAAATATCACCGGAAAGGTACAACAGAATGAACAGGATTACGGAACCGGAAGTCATGGACACAGTAGAAGCCGCCGAAGCCTACGATGCGATGGAACATGGCGAGGTTGATCAGGCTTTTGTAGACCGTGTTATCGCACTCGGCGCAAGCACCGGACATTTTCTCGATGTCGGTACCGGTCCAGCACAAATACCTATCCTACTCGCACAACGCTGCCCGAATATCCACATCACCGCTATTGACCTGTCCGAGCAGATGCTAAAGATAGCGAAACGCCACGTCGCAGATGCCGGTCTCACGGATCGGATAACCCTTGAACGCGTCGATGCCAAAACCCTACCCTATCCCGACAACACCTTTGACGGACTCATCTCCAACAGCATCGTGCACCACATCCACGACGCAATGAAGGCACTCAAAGAGATGGGCAGAGTTGCGCGTACGCGCCCCAAAGGACCCGTTCTTATCCGCGACCTCATCCGTCCAGAAACGCCAGCGGATGCGCAGGCATTTGTCGATCGCTACGCCGCGAATGACACCCCCCATCAACAGAAGTTATACTACGACTCCTTCCTCGCCGCCTTCACCATCGCCGAAGTCAATGAGATGCTAACACAGATGGACATGCCAAGTGCCACCGTCGTCCAAAGCACAGACCGGCACTGGTCGATTGAGCGTGCCGGCTGATTGTCTGAATCAAGATGCTCCAAGTTCGTAGTAGGGTGATTCATCGCCCGTTTCCTGTGCAATGAAGTATCTCTAAACCTATAGTCTTAGCCCTGTAAGGGGTTTTGCTTGCGTGTTTCTACAAAGTGTCTATAGCAGGATATAAACTCTCCCCGCTTTAGCCCCATCGGGGCGGTATGTCTATAGGACCATGGCTGAATAAAGCCCCAGCGGGGCGAAATATGTTTTGCAAAATATCTTGACATTCGTCTTGGAATGTGTTATTATACCAAATCTGAGAGTTTATACTGCATTAGCCGCGTTTATGAAATGTGAAAATC
>JAODVQ020089907.1:0-17266 GCA_025400075.2 Phenganax stokvisi
ACACGCCCATCACCCCGGAGGATGCCTGGGGCCTGACCTTCTGGGACCGGGGCGTCTGCAAGGATCGAATCGCCGCGCTGCGCAACGAAGGCATCTACACGCCGCCCAGCTTGCAGGGCACCCTCTTCTATCCAAGCAACGCCGGCGGCAACAACTGGGGCTCGCCCGCCATCGACCCCATCAACCAAACGATGTTCGTGGTGACCAACCGAGCGCCCTCAGTCGTCCGCCTCACCGCCCGCGACGAATGCCGCGCAGGCGGCGCCGGCGGCGCGCAACTGGGCACCCCCTACTGCGTGCGCACCCGGAACCTGTCCTCGCCCCTGGGGGTGCCCTGCACCGCGCCGCCGTGGAGCACGCTGGACGCCATCGACCTAGTCGCCGGCAAAGTGCTCTGGAGCGTGCCCATCGGCACCACCCGCCACATGGCACCCTTCCCGTTTTGGTGGATCAAGGGCGTCCCGTCGGTAGGTGGCCCCGCGGTCACCGCGTCCGGCCTGATCTTCATCGGCGGCGCCATGGAGCACGCCTTCCGCGCCTTCGACGCCAAGACCGGCGCCGAGCTCTGGCGCCACGAACTGCCCACCGCCGCCAACGCCACGCCCATGACCTACCAGTTGCCCAACGGCCAACAATTCGTAGTGGTCGCCGCCGGCGGCCACTGGGCGGGCCTGAACCCGCCGGGGGACCACTTGGTGGCTTTTGCACTGCCCGAAGGCTAGCTCGCACAAGCGTTAACTTGTTTCAAAATTCAAGGGTCAAGCCTTTGGCCGTCCTCAAACCGCCAAAATTTGGCCGATCACTGCGAAACTCGCGGCATCCAAGCCACGCCGGGGCAATCTCGCACAACACATAGGGGAATAACGTACAGATTTTGGTTGGCCCGCCAGTCACCATGCCCGCATGGCCAGGCGGACCAAAAAGGGCCGGCGGCGCCACGACGCGGCATTCAAGAATCTCTACGCCTTCGCGCTGATGGCGGGAGACCTCATGGAGGTCGTCTTGTCCCCCGCGCTGTTCGAGACGCTCGACTTCAGCACCCTAGAGCGCCTGCCCGCCGAGTGGTTCGGCCCCCGGCTGGAACAGCGCGTCGGCGATGGAGTTTGGCGAGTGCGGCGGTGCGGCGGCGGCAGCCTTATCCTGCCGGTCGAGTACCAGCGCCGGCCCGATCGCCTAATGCCGCTGCGCGTGAGTACCTACGTGAGCCTGCTGCTCGAAGATCTTGCCCGGCAGGGCGAGCTGGACCCGGACGGGCGCCTGCCGATGGTGCAGCCAGTCGTGTTGCACCACGGTATGCGCCCCTGGCGAGCGCCGACCGACTTTGCAGGAATTTCCGCGAGCGGTGTATCGGACTGGCCGGGCCTCAAGCTGGTTGACTTAGGCCGAGTCAGGGTTGAGGATTTGCCTAGGCGCAACGCCGTGACGTTGCAGATCGAGATCCACCAAGGGGCTTTGGCGCATGACCCGGAAGGGGTGCTTGGTCGCCTCTCGGAGTGCTTGGGCGGGCCTAAGCACCGGAACCTTCGAATCGCGTTCGTGGAGTGGATTTGGCAGTCGCTCGCGCCAGAGCTGCCGAAGGTGCCGAAGCTGAAGCGCAGGCTGAGGGAAATTGCAGAGCTTGGGGAGTTTCAGGAAATGAAGTCGTTTATGTTGAAGTCCATGGTGGACCACTGGCTGGCGCGCGGCGTCACCGAAGGCATGGCCCGAGCCCGGGCCGATGAGCGGGCGCTATTGTGCCAATTAGCTGGCCGGAAATTCGGTGGGCAGGCGGCTGAGCGCCTTTCCGCCCAGATCGAAGGCGAGACCGATCCCCAGCGCTTGGCGGAGGTCGGCGACTGGATCATCGACTGCGGCACCGAGGCGGAGTTCCTGACTCGCGCCAAACAGGCCAAGGTCGCTAGCCCGGAATCTGCTCACTGATCGGAAACCCCAAGACGGGTGTCTCAGCCGGCATTAGCCATCGAGCTGGGCTAGAGCGCCTTCAATCTCTCGAAGATTCCAGCGAATGAAGGGCATTCCAATAGCCTAATCGAGGGCGGGACGCCCTCGCTCCGGGGTTCCGCTTGGAGCGGGCGTTGCGCTTGAAGCGAGGGTGCGAAGCGCCGTTCCACTACGCGATTGCTGT
The DNA here is from genome assembly GCA_025400075.2 of Phenganax stokvisi. NCBI lineage: Eukaryota > Metazoa > Cnidaria > Anthozoa > Malacalcyonacea > Clavulariidae > Phenganax > Phenganax stokvisi. The sequence goes on from JAODVQ020089907.1 coordinate 2,126, forward strand.
GAGGCTCGATCAGAAGCCCTACATCCCAAACGACCACCGAATATCAACACCCCAGTACCGCGGGTACAGGTAGGTGCCGGTCATGCGGTAGAAGTTGGTGTGGTTGCCGGTGCCGATGCCGCGCAGGTTGCCTTCGTCGAAGACGTTGTCCACGAACGCGCGCACCTGCAGCGACTCGCTCTGGTTCATCCAGGCGATGCTGAGATCCGTTCGCCAGCGGTCCGGCACCTTGTCCAGTGGCCGTTCGAGGGGTGAGGTGTAGTAGCTGCCGGTGTAGGCCACCGCGCCTGAGGCGACGAACTTGCCGATGTCGGTGACCCATCGGTAGTTGGCCCAGACCGTGCCCTTGTGCTTGGGGATGCGCTTGAGCTGATTGCCGTTTAGGTCAATCAGCCGCAACCCGAACAACGGCGCGGGACGGGCGGGGTCGTCGTCCTCGGCAATGATGAATTCGCTCTTGTACTTGGTGTCAGTCAGCGAGTAGTTGCCGTTGATGGTGAGGTGGTCCGTCGCCAGCCAAGTCAGCTCCACTTCAAAGCCGGTGTTGCGGGCGTCGCCGGTGTTGGTGGGAATGTCCCGAAAGGCCTGCTGCAAGGGGTCGAACACGTCGATCTGGTCCTGGTAGTTCTCGTAGTCGTAGGTGTAGATCGAGGCGTTCAACTGCAGGGTGCCGTCGGCGAGGGTGCCCTTGTAGCCGAGCTCGTAGGCGATCACGTCCTCCTGGTCATAAGGCAGCGGCTTGATCTGCCCGGCCTCGTCAACCCGTGCATCGAGAATGCCCAGGCCGTAGCCGCCCGCCCGGTAGCCGGTGGTGGCGGAGAGATAGACCAAGGTGTCGTCGTTGGGCGTCCAGTCCAGGTTCACCCGCCAAGTCACGGCGTCCCAAGTGTTGCTGTCCTCGGCACGCCCGGCCCAGCTCAAGGGGATGCCGGCCAGCCGCAGGGGCGTGGCGCAGTTCGGGTCACCGTAGGCGCAGGTAGGCAGGATCGGCTGGGCGGGGTTGCCGGTCGGAATGGCCGCGCCCATGAGAATGTTGGTCATGCTGAGGTTGGTCTGCCCAGCCAGCAGCACCGGCGATGGCAGCAGGAAAGGGTAGAGGGCGGCAAAGGCGCCCAGGAAGTCAACTTCGACGTAGCCGCCGCGGTTCTCGAACACCGCCTTGTCGTCCTCGGCCCAGCGCACCCCTAGGGTCAGGGCCCACTGGTCGTTGAACTGGTAAGTGGCTTGGCCGAAGAGCGCGTACTGATCCGTATCGCTCTTGTTCTTGTGCCGGTAGAGGTCCCCGGAGCCGTCGCCGCCGTCCCAGCGGCCGCTGAGCTGGGTGCCGATGGGCACTTCATCGAGGCCCACCGCCGGGCCGACGCCCGCCGCCTGCAGCATCGACAGGCCGCCGAGGAAGGGCAGCGGCAGATCCAGGAAGCCGTAGTTCGCCGGGTCGGTCACCCGGCCCTGGGCGGCGGTGTTGGTGATGGTGAAGTCCTGCAAGCGGTTGCTGTAGAAGTTGTAGGCGCCGGCGGTCACGCTTAGGGCGTCGCTTAAGTCCCATAGCAACTGCAGCTCGTGGGAGTAGGTGTACACGTCCTCCAGCACCGTCAGGGTGGCTTGGGAGAGGGTGCCGTCGGAGAGGTCGTCGTCGAAGTCGAAGGTGTACTCAAAGTTGGAGTAGCCGAACAGGTAGCGGATCTGGATCTGGTCGTTGAGGTCGAAGGCGGCATCGAAGCTCACCGATTGATGGTCGAACTCCTCCCGGTTGTAGCCGTTGGTCAAGGCCTCGGCCTTCACGTCGTCGAGGTCGCCCGCCCCGTTGAGGTAGGGGGTGCCCCCAAAGGCATGGACCGGCATGGATTGCGCCGCATCGATGCCCGGCCGGGGCGGCGCGCCCCAAGCCACGGCGCCGCTGTCCGGGTCGGTGAACCGGGACGCGCCGGGCGTGCCCTCCGGCACCGCCACGATGCCGTAGGCGAACTTGTCGGTGCTGCGCATGCCGCGGAAGTCGCCGAAGCCCTCGTTGATGATCACCGGGCGGTCGATGTTGCGCAGCGAGCGCCGGTCGTTGTAACGGGTCTTGATCTCCAAACGGTCGCTGGGCCGGAACAGGAACGCCATGGAGGCGTTCTGGTCGTTGAGGGAATCCACGTCCGGCGAGCCGAACTGCCCTTCCTTGGAGCCGTCGCGCTTGCGCTTGGAGCCATTGAAGCGGAACGCCAGCACGTCGTCGATGATCGGGCCGGAAATGATGGCGTAGTACTCCTGGGTGTCGAGGTCGCCAAACTGGCCGCGCAGCTCGCCCGTCCAATCGAAGGTCGGCTCCCGGGTGATGTAGTTCAGCGCGCCGCCGATGGAGTTGCGTCCGTACAGCGTGCCCTGCGGCCCGCGCAGCACCTCCACCCGCTCGATGTCGTAGAGCGCGTTCTCGGTGGCGGCAATGCCAAAATCCTCCGAGTAGATGCCGTTGTAGTAGGTGGCGACGCCCGGGTCGCCGCCCAGGGCGCGGAAGTTGCGCCCGACGCCGCGAATGCGGATGTCGTAGGGATCCCGGGTGGTGGCCGGGATGAAGTTGACCAGCTCGTCCGGCGACTGGATGCCGTACTCGGCAATCATCTGCTCGCCGAAGGCGGTAATGGATATGGACGTATCGGATACGGTGGATTCCCGCTTCTCCGCCGTCACCACGACTTCCTCGATGCGGCGGCCGCCGTCGCCGTCGTCCTGCGCGTTCGCTGCCGCCGCCAGCCCCCATAGGACCGCAGGCGCCAGCAACGCGGCCGTGCGTGCTGCAACCATCAGACTGCCCTCCTCGCTTCCCAGCTCCCGCCGGCGCCCGCTAGGAGGCGCACGGCCTCAGGGGTGGCCCACCTCCCACGTAGCCACCCGATGGGAACACAATCGCCCAAACGGCGCAGCCATGCAAGCTCTCGATCTGGAGCCAGTGGGTATGCGGCGCGGGCATCCGGCACACCAGGCGGGTGCGTTGTGCTGGAGTTCGAGGGTGTGGGGGAGCCTTTACAGTGCCGGATGCCCGCGCCGCATACCCACTCCCGCAGCAGCGTTAGCCGTCGTGCATCTGCGACTGGATGTAGTTTTCGATGCCGACCTTGCCGATCAGCTCGAGTTGGGTCTCCAGCCAGTCCACGTGGTCCTCCTCGGAATCGAGAATGTCCCGGAACAGTTGCCTGGATACGTAGTCGCCAACGCTCTCGCAGTAGGCGATGGCCTCGCGCAGCATGGGCATGGCGTCCATTTCCAAGGCGAGGTCGCACTCCAGCATTTCCTGGGTCGCTTGACCGATGCGCAGCTTGCCGAGGTCCTGCAGGTTGGGCAGCCCCTCCAGGAACAGAATCCGCTCCATCAGGGCATCGGCGTGCTTCATCTCGTCGATGGATTCCTCACGCTCCTTTTCCGCCAAGCGGTGGATGCCCCAATCCTCGTACATCTTGGCATGCAGGAAGTACTGGTTGATGGCGGTCAGCTCGTTCTTCAGCACCCGGTTAAGGTGAACGATGACGTCTTTTTCGATGGGTTGCATGGCACTTCCTAGGTTTGATTTTCGTCATGATGCGCCATCCGCCATCGGAATTCAAGCCTAACTTGTTGTTTTATAAATAAAAATTAGTTTCATCTGAAAACAGGAATTGCAACGCGATAACTGTTGCAATTGCAAATACCTATCACTTAGACTTACGCGCCATGTACGTTTGCATCTGCAAAGCCATCACCGATGCGGACATCCGCGAAGCGGCCGAAACCGGCGTGGCGGACGTCGAGCATCTCACCGAAACGCTGGGCGTCGGCGGTGGCTGCGGCACTTGCCTGGAGGTGGCCGAGTCCATCATCGACGCCTGCCGCGTCAACCAGCTCTCCTACGCCGCCTAGAGCTTGGTCAACCGCGCGGTTGGCGCGGCCTTGGACGCGACAGGGCCAACCCATATAGTATTCACGGACCTTAGCTCACTCCACCAACTTTGGTGAACGTCTCCCCCCCGGTGTTGCTGGCCGTCTATTGCGGCACCATCTTCATCGTGTCCGTGGTTGGCGGCCGGCTGTCCGAGCACGGCGCCATGACGCACATGCGCACCCAGCTCGTGATGAGCCTCGTCGCCGGTTTCATTCTCGGGGTGGCACTGTTCCACCTCCTACCCCACAGCCTGGAACGCATTCCCGAACCCGGCGCCGTCAATGCGGCGATGCTGGCGGTTGTCGCCGGCATGATCGCCATGGTCGTCCTGCTGCGCGTGTTCCAGTTCCATCAGCATGACTTCAGCGAAGAGGCCGGCGTCCAAGGACCTACCCGGTCGAATGGCCGTGGGCTAGCCGGGGTCGCCTTGGGGCTGAGCCTGCACGCGGTGACGGAGGGCATCGCGCTCGGCGCCAGCGTGCGCATCGGCCTCACGGAGGCAGGCATGCTGCCCGGGCTCGGCGTCTGCCTCGCCATCCTGCTGCACAAGCCGCTGGATGCGTTCTCGATCACCGGCATGATGAAGCATGCAGGCAAGGCCCGCGGCGCTCGGCTCGCGGCCAACGTCGCCTACGCGCTCATCTGCCCCTTGGCGGCGCTGGCGAGCTACTTCGGCGCCGGCCTGTTGGACGCCGTGGCCGAAGGCCCGGCGCTGGGCTACGGGCTGGCGTTTGCGGTGGGCGTGTTTCTGTGCATCTCGTTGAGCGACCTGCTGCCGGAAGTCCACTTCCACCGCCACGACCGCGGCAAGCTGCTGTTGGCGTTGCTGACGGGCGTCGCCCTCGCCTACGCGCTCTACTTTGTCGAGGCAATGGCCCCGGCCCACTGAAAGGCCGCACTGGCTGCCACGCGAGGGCGTCTCCCAAGCTCAGCAGATTCCTTAAGCTCAATCGTTTAACATGCGCGGCAACCGAATCCCGAAGCCGCCATGCTGATCTATCCCCTTGCATTCATCGTTACCTTGGGCGTGTTGGTGACCTTCCACGAGTTCGGCCACTACATCGTGGCCCGTTGGTCGGGCGTGCGCATTCTCAAGTTCTCGGTCGGCTTCGGCAGGGCGCTGTGGTCGCGCACCAACCGGCACGGCACGGAGTTCGCCATCGGCGCCCTGCCCTTGGGCGGCTACGTGCGCATGCTCGATGAGCGCGACCCCCAGCAAACCGAGCCCATCGACGCCGAAGAGGTGAGCTTCAACCGGCTCAGCGTTTGGTGGCGCCTCGCCATCGCCGTGGCCGGCCCCTTCGCCAACTTCCTGCTGGCCATCCTCATCTACGGCCTGCTGGCATTGGCCGGCACCGCCAGCCTGCTGCCCATGGTTGGACAAGTCGATGAACGCAGCCCGGCGGCCGCGGCGGGGCTCGAGGATTACCAGCAGATCGTGGCCATCGACGGGCGGGCGGTCAATAGCTGGCAGGAAGTGGTGATGGCGCTCGCGGAGCGCATCGGCGAGACCGGCGACATCGGCATCGTCACCCGCACCCCCGGCGCTTCGTCCGTGCAGCAGGTGGACGTGCCGGTGACCGACTGGCTGCATGACGAGGCCGACCCGAACTTGCTCGATGCCTTGGGCCTCACGCCGTCCCGCTTGGCGGTGGTCGGCGACGTGCAGGCCGGCGATGCCGCCGATCGCGCCGGGCTTGAGCCCTGGGATCGGGTGCTGTCCATCGACGGCGAAGCCATCGACACCTGGGCGGAAATGGTCGAAGCGGTGCAGGCTGCACCGGATACGCCCATGCGCTGGACCTTCCTGCGCGATGGCGCGGAACGCCAAGCCATCGTCACCCCAGACCCGCGCCCCGGCGCCGATGGCGAAGCATTCGGCTTCGTCGGCATAAGGGCGCCGTTGGCCACCGTGCGCTACGGGCCGGTGGATGCCTTGTGGCGCGGCGTTGAGGAAACCGGCGCCATGTCGGCGCTGATGCTCGACCACCTGGGCAAGCTGCTGTTCGGCCAGATGTCGGCCCGCAATCTCGGCGGCCCGATCACCATCGCCAAGGTGGCCGGCGACTCGGCCACTGCCGGCTGGCAGGTTTACGTCGGCATGCTGGCGCTGCTGAGCGTCTCCCTGGGCATTCTGAACCTGTTGCCAATTCCCCTGCTGGACGGTGGCCATGTGGTCTACTGCTTGGCGGAAATCGTCGCCAGGCGCCCGGTTTCGGCGCGCGTCCAGGCCTTGGGCGGCCAACTCGGCGTGGTTCTGATCGGCGGCCTCATGGTGCTGGTCTTCGTCAACGACTTTCTGAGGTTCTTTTAGTGGTGATGCCCTTTCCGGGAATCACGCTGTTGCGCGGCGCGCTGGGCGCATTGGCGTTCGCTGTGGCGCTGGGCGCCGCCGCGCCAGCCCGCGCCGACGACGCCTTCACCATCGCCGACATCCGCCTGCAAGGGCTGCAGCGGGTCTCCGCCGGCACGGTTTTCAATGCCCTGCCGATCAACGTCGGCGACCGGGTCGACGAAGTGGCCATCCGCCAGTTGATCCGCCTGCTGTTCGCCTCCGGCTACTTCGACGACATCCGCATGGCGCGGGACGGCGGCGTGCTGGTGGTCACCGTGGTCGAGCGGCCCGCCATCGAGTCCATTGAGATCGAGGGCAACAAGGCCATCAAGACCGATGCGCTGCTCGAGGGGCTGACCCAGCAGGGCTTGAGCGAAGGTGAAATCTTCAAGCAGGCGACCTTGGAGCGGGTCGGCTTGGAACTCGAGCGCCAGTACGTCGCCCAAGGCCGCTACGGCGCGGCCATCGACACCGAAGTGGAGGAGCTTGCCCGCAACCGGGTGGCCATCCGCATCGACATCGAGGAAGGCAAGACCTCGGGCATCCGCCACATCAACATCGTTGGCGCCAATGCCTTTTCCGAGGAGGAACTGCTCGATGTGATGGAGCTCAGCCATCCAACCCTGTTCTCGTTCTTCCGCAACAACGACAAGTACAGCCGCGAGAAGCTCTCCGGCGACTTGGAAAAGCTGGAATCCCACTACAAGGACCGGGGCTTCGTCGAGTTCGACATCAATTCGACCCAGGTGAGCATCACCCCGGACAAGCGCCAAGTCTATATCTCCATGAACGTGGAGGAAGGCGGCAAGTACGTGGTCGATGAGGTCAATCTGCTCGGCCAGCTCAACGACGTGAAGCCCGAGGATCTCAAGCGGCTGTTCCTGGTCGCTCCCGGCCAGGTGTTCTCCCAACAGTTGCTGACCGCCACCGAAGACCGCTTGGAGGCGGCGCTCGGCAACGCCGGCTACACCTTCGCCTCCGCCTCCGGGGTGCCCCTGGTGGACGAGGACACGGGCAACGTCGATGTGGACTTCATGATCGATGCGGGCAAGCGCGCCTACGTGCGCCGCATCAGCTTCGCCGGCAACCGGGTCACCCAAGACGAAGTGATGCGCCGGGAAATGCGCCAGATGGAAGGCGGATGGGCCTCCACGGCGCAGATCGACCTCTCCAAGGTGCGGTTGGAGCGCTTGGGCTACTTCCGGGAAGTGAACGTGGAGACCCCGCCGGTGCCCGGCACCGACGACCAAGTGGACGTGGCCTTCGACGTGGAGGAGCAGCCCTCCGGCAGCATTTCCGCCACCCTCGGCTACAGCCAGGGCTGGGGGCTGGTGCTCGGCGGCAACTACCAGGAGAACAACGTGCTCGGCACCGGCAACAGCCTCGGCGTCGGCCTGTCGTTCTCCAGCTACCAAAAGTCGGCGAGCTTCAACTACTTCAACCCCTACTACACGCTCGACGGCATCAGCCGCGGCTACAACGCCTACTACCGGCGCCTGGATTTCGACGAGCGCAACATCGCCCGCTACAGCACCGACGCCATAGGCCTGGGCATCACCTTCGGCTTCCCCATCGGCGAAACCCAGCGGATCAACTTCGGCGGCACCATAGAGCAGACCAAACTGACCGAAGGCCGCTTCCCCGCCTTGGAGATCACCGAATTCCTGGAAAAGAACGGCGACGACTTCCTGAACCTGAAGCTCAACCTTGCTTGGCAGGGCACGACCCTCAACCGCGGCCTGTTCCCCACCCGGGGCCGGTCCCAGACGCTCGGCCTGCAGGCGTCGATCCCGGGCAGCGACCTGCAGTTCTGGAAGCTCACCTACCGGGGCGAGCAATACTTCCCCTTCATCGGCGACATGGCGCTGCGCTTCCGCACCGAGGTGGGGTACGGCGGCGGCTACGGGAGCACCAAGGGCCTGCCGTTCTACGAGCACTTCTTCGCCGGCGGCTTCGGTTCCATCCGCGGCTTCGAGCAATCAACCTTGGGCCCGAGAACCACCAATCCCATGACCGACAGAGACGGCAACCCGCTGCCGTCGGGCTTCTTCCGCGACCGCGGCGACCCCTTCGGCGGCAACCTGCTCGTGGAGGCCTCGGCGGAAATCATCTTCAACCTGCCGTTCGTGGAGGACAACCGGCAGTTCCGCTCGGTGATGTTTGTCGATGCGGGCAACGTCTTCAACACCAAGTGCCCGGACGCGAGCGTTAACTGCTTCGGCTTCAGCCTGGATGAATTCCGCTACTCGGTCGGCTTCGGCATCACTTGGTTGACCGGCATGGGGCCGATGACCTTCGGCATCGCCAAGCCCTTCAACACCAAGGACATCGACGAGGAAGAGCGCTTTCAGTTCGAGTTGGGCCGCACTTTTTAGGCTTCATGACCGAAGCTTTATGACCGAACCCACCGTATTCTCGGTCAGCGACCTCAACCAAAGCGCCCGGCGGCTGCTTGAGGAGCGCTTCAACCTGGTCTGGATTCGCGGCGAGATTTCCAACTTCGCCCGGCCCCGCTCCGGCCACTGGTACTTCACCCTGAAGGACGACGCGGCACAGGTGCGCTGCGCGATGTTCGTCAACCGCAACCGCCTGTGCCACATGCAGCCGAGCGACGGCGGCGAGGTGCTGCTGCGCGGGCGGGTGAGCCTGTACGAGAACCGCGGCGAATTCCAAGTCATCGTTGAGCACATGGAGGCGGCCGGGGAAGGCGCCTTGCGCGCTGCCTACGAGGCGCTTAAAGCCCGTCTCGCCGCCGAGGGCCTGTTCGCCGAGGCGCGCAAGCGCCCTCTGCCGGCCTATCCACGCCATTTGGCGGTGGTCTCCTCACCTTCCGGCGCCGCGCTTCGGGATGTGCTGAGCGTCATTCGCCGTCGCTTTCCGCTGCTCAAGGTCACCCTGCTGCCAGTTTCCGTCCAAGGCGCGGATGCCGAGCCGCAGATCCTCGAGGCCCTGAACCGGGTTCCGGCGTTGGCACCCGACCTCGTGCTGCTGACCCGCGGCGGCGGCAGCCTCGAGGACCTGTTCACGTTCAACTCCGAAGCGGTGGCCCGCGCCATCGCCCGCTGCCCGGTGCCCACGGTATCGGCCGTCGGCCATGAAACCGACTTCACCATCGCCGACTTCGCAGCCGACCTGCGGGCGCCCACGCCGTCGGCGGCGGCGGAATTGATCACCCCGGACGCCACCGCCCTAAATCAGGATCTCAGCCGTTGGCGGCAGCGCCTCACCGCCGCCTCGACCAACCGGCTGGAATTGCTGCGCCACCGGCATGCGGCCCTGCGGTCGCGGCTGGTCAATCCCCGCGACCGTTTGCTGCAATTGATGCAGCGGGCCGACGACCTCGAGACGCGCCTGCGCCTGGGCTTGGGGAACAGCTTGGAACGCACCCAAGCCCGTTTCGCGAGCCTGCAGCGCGGGCTGCGGCGGCAACGCCCGGAGCCGCGCATCGCCGCTCTGACCGCCACGGTGACCGCGTTGCGGGGTCGCGCCCAACAATGCATGGCGACCCAGCTTACGCAAAACGCAGAGCGGCTCAGCGCCTTGGCCCGCACCCTGGAGGCGGTCAGCCCGCTGCAAGCCCTGGCCCGAGGCTTCGCCATCGTCACCGGCGCCGGCCCAGCCGGCGCGATCACCAACGCCGCCCAAGCGGCGCCCGGCGACGCCATCCAAGTCAACTTTCACGACGGCGCGCTCAGCGCCCGTGTCGAGGGGCGAGCGCCACTCCCCGAACAATGGCGCGCCTTGAACGACAGCTAACCAAGATTGGGAGTGCACCATGACCATTGAGGAAATTTGCGCCGACATGAGCGAGAAGGCCAGCCAGATCGACCCACTCGGCAAGAGCCTGATGTTCTACCTCGACGATGAGCGCATGCTGATCGACGGGTCCGGAGACAGCAACGAGGTGGCCATCGTCACCGGCCAGGACATCGAGGCGGAGTGCACCGTGCGGATGTCACTCGACACCTACGGCAAGCTGCAAAGGCGGGAGCTCAAGCCCTTCATGGCCGTCGCTTCCGGCAAGATCAAGGTCAAGGGGGACATGTCGATCGCCTCCAAGCTCAAGAAGCTCATGTAACCACTGATGTACAACTCCCCAATCGCCATCGAGCATTCCAGGACGCTCAAGGCCGTCAACGCCGCGGGCGCCTTGATCGAAGGATGCGGCATCCCGCTGTTCGAGTTGGACCGGCGCCGGATACTGGCCAAGGCCGCCAAGGCGGCGGGCCATTCGTATGCCGACGACGGCTTGACCGAAGGGCTTGATCGGCTGATCGCCTCCATCAAGGCCGACGCCCGGCTGAACGCCTTCGGCAAGTTCGCCTTCAAGACCCTGCTGCAGAGAATGGCCGATGTCCGCTTCAAGGTGGAAAGGGCCATCGCCGAACGACCGGAGATCCTCGACGATCCGATCACCGAACCCCTGTTCATCATCGGCATGCCGCGCTCCGGGACCACCATATTGCAGGCGCTGCTCAACCAAGACGCGGCGCACCGCTCGCCGCTGTGCTGGGAGTGCCTGCTGCCGCACCCCGCGCCGACGCCCGAAAGCTATCGGAACAACGACCGCATCGACACGATTCGCACCGAGTTCGACCAGCTTTTCAAGCTGGTTCCCGACTTCCGCAGAAAGCACTACATGGAGGCGGACTCGCCCCAGGAGTGCATCGGGGTGATGGCGCTGAACTTCACCAGCTTTCAGTTCATGGCCCAAGCTTATCTTGCCGACTACAGCGAGTGGTTTTTCGAGGCGGCTGACCAAGCCGCTAACTTCCGCTGGCACCGGCGCTTTCTGCAATTCCTGCAATCCGGCGGTGTGCGCACCTCGCGGTGGCTGCTGAAGTCGCCGGTGCACCTCATGCGCCTGCAAGCCTTGTTCGAAGTCTATCCCGACGCGCGGATCATCATGACCCACCGGCACCCCGCCTACGTCGTCCCCTCCGCAGCCAGCCTGATCTCCTCGACGCGGTCCCTGTATTCCAATCATGAGAAGGTCGAACGATCCGGCCGCGAGCAGCTTCGGCTCTGGGCGCGCTACTTTGATCGATTCATCAAAGACCGCCAGCGGCTCAACCGGGAGGATCAGATCGTCGACGTGCTGTTCGATGACTTCGTGGATGACCAGATGGCCGTGGTGAGGCAGATCTACGACCGGTTCGGCTGGCGCCTCGATGCGAGCAGCGCCGGCCGCATGGAAGCCTTCCTGCGCCAGGAAGCCAAGGACAAGCACGGCAAGCACGACTACTCGCTGGAGATGATCGGCGTCCAGCCCGCCGAAGTCGAAACCCATTACGGCAGCTACCTCGAATTCCTGGGCGGCCTGGACGAGGCGCCCCAACGCAAGCTCGCCTGAAACACCACCAAAACCCGAGGCAGGAGAAGCACCCCATGTTGCAAAGCAAGGCAGCCCTGAACGAGTTCCTGGACATCATCCGGGATGCGGACCAGACCTTCCTGGACCCCGAGAAGGGGCTGGACCACCAAGGCCAAGTCGATGGCTACCAGCACATCTTCCACCTATTGCAGACCGCCGTGGACTTCTACCTGCACAACGACCCGCTGCGGCCCGAGCTCATGCTGCTCTCCGACGGCAACCGCAAGCTGTACGGCGACAACGTCGATGCCGTCTATTACTTCACCCAGGTGCGGGGCGACCAGGAGTACCTGATCAAGGGGCAGCGCTTCGACAGTTGCTACCTGAGCTTTTGCCTGTACGGCGGCGACCCGCACGGAGAGCTGGCCGACCGGGTGACGCTGAACGTCAACCAGCGCGACATCGCCTTCGCTGACGACGGCTCCTTCGAGATCAAGCTCACCCCCAACCCCAGCGGCCCCAACGAGTTCCGCATCGACCCGGACGCCGTGACGCTGTTCACCCGGGAGTACTTCTTCGACCGGCCCAATTCACGGGAAAGCCGGCTCAGCATCGAAAACGTGGCTGCTCAGCCCAAGGCGCCGCCGCTGACCGACGAGCAGTTGGCCCGGCGCATCCGCACCATGGCGATGTTCTTCCAATGCACCACTTGGATCGCGCCCCTGCCGGTCGAGTTCCCCATCAACATCTTCCTGCCGCCCTTCGAGTTCGACGCGGACCAAGGTGGCTGGGGCACCGTTGACAACATCTACTGCTTCTGCCGCTACCGGCTCAAGGAAAACGAGTACCTCAAGGTCCGTTTCCGCTCGCCGGAAGCCTGCTACTGGGGGCTGCAAACCTGGAACTTCGTGATGCAGTCCACCAATTTCAGGGACTTTCCCGTCTGCATCAACAAGGAAACCGCCGTCCCTGAACCCAACGGCAGCTACGTGGTCCACGTCAGCCACCGGCCCGCCGAGCACAACTGGATCAGCACGGCAGGCTATGACGAAGCAATCATTTTCATTCGCTGGCTGCTCGCCGACGAGATGCCGGAGACGCCAACGGCTGAACTGCTCACCTGGTGACGGCCGGCGTAGCGCTCACAACAACTTGGGAATCAGCGCCGCCCGGCCCCTGGGATAGTCGGCAAAGCTCTCCCGGTACTGGTTGCGGCGCCAGAACGCCCGAGGCGCCAAGTTGGCGACCGTCCAGATGGCGAAGGCCAGGGCGGGAAACGACCAAGTCAGCAGCGCAAACCCAATCCATTCGAGGATTTCCCCCGCCAGATTGGGGCAGGCCAAGACTTCGAACGCCCCGCCCCGCGGCATCACGCGCTGTCCGCCGCTGGCCTTGCGCAGGCGCAGCAGCCGATAGTCCGCCCAGACGTTGAGCGCCGCTCCCCCGAGCATCAGCACGAGCCCGACCAGGAATCGCGGATCGGTTAGCCAACCCGCCGCATAGTCGGCGTGGTAGCCCATGAACCAACCGATCAGGCCACCGGTGATCCCATTGAAGAACAGCGCCATCGCGACCATCGTGATCGACACCGTGGCGTCCTTCTTGGGCACGAACCAAGGCCAAACCAGGGTGCGGTGCCCGTAGTGGGCCAACCAGAGCACCACCGCGACGTTGCCCACCAGGTGCAGATTGCCGCTTAAGAAATAGATCAGCGGAAACGTGGCCAGCGCCGGCAACTCCATGAGAATCCAGGCGAGCCGGCCTTCCACGCGCACGCCCAAACCCCCGCCGCCGACGCGCCCGACCGGATCCCATCCCACCACCAACAGGATGAAGGCCGGCGGAGCGAACGCAATCCAGATCCAAGTGGCGAGGTTAAGTGACGGCAGTAACTCGTGCATCAAGGGATTCTAGCCCATTGAAGAAGAGGAAGGTCCCCGTCGAGTCCATTGCCATTCAGACCGCAAATCGCCACCATTGCCAAAATAACAACAGGTTGAGACAAGAACGCAATGGCATTTGATTACGCAACCAGCGGGTACGCCATCCGCGACGACATCTCCGAAGCGCACCGGACGGTCTGGCAGATGATCGGCGAGCTGGGCTGCTGGTGGCCCGCCGAAGATCGGATCGCGTTCGTCGCCGAAGCGCGCAACGCCCGCTCCTGCGAGGCTTGCCGAAGACGGCGGGAATCCTTGTCCCCGAACGTAGATTGCGGCCCTCACCTGCGAACCACACACCTGCCGGAGGCCGTCGTCGATACGGTCCACCGGGTGACCACCGACCCGGCGCGGCTGTCGCGAAGCTGGCTCGATGGCGTCAATGCCGCCGGGGTGACCGACGAGCAATACGTCGAACTTCTCGGCGTGGTGGTGGCGGCCATCAGCATCGATGCCTTCCATCGCGCTCTGGGCCTGCCGCTGGAGCCCTTGCCCGCCGCCATGCCCGGTTCACCGAGCGGCTACCGCCCGCCCGGCGCGGCCGATTCCGGCGCTTGGGTGCAGACCGTGCAGCCCGAGCGCGCGGGAGAGTCGGAAGCCGACCTCTACCCGGGCGGACGCACCGCCAACGTGATTTCCGCCATGAGCCTGGTGCCGGATTCGGTGCGCATGCTGCTCCGTTTGGGCGACGCCCAATACCTGCCCATGAACAGCATCCGCACACCCAACGACAACGCGGACCGCACCCTTTCCCGTTGCCAGATCGAGTTGCTGGCCGGACGCGTGTCTTCGTTGAGCGACTGCTTCTACTGAACCAGCGCCCATGCCATGATGCTCCGTGCGAGCGCCCAGACCAGTGGAGAGGATGTGCACTTGGCCGTCGTCGTTGACGGCGGGTCAGTAACAACCAGCGTGCCCGGCGACCAAGCCCTGCTGGCGTTCGCCGAAGTCGCCCTGCACGACGATGCCGAAGCCATCGCCAAAGCGCGCCAGCAAGTGCGCAGCGATTTGGGCGAGGCGGCCATGATCGACGCCGCCGGCGTCATCGCCAACTTCCAGCGCATGGTGCGCATCGCCGACGGCACCGGCATCCCGCTGGACGCCCCGATGGACGCCCTGACCGCGGACCTGCGCGTCGAGCTGGGCATCAACAGGTACGGGGAGAAAATCGGGTAACGGCTCATGTGGGGCAGGGGCGATTTGGTGGTGGCGACGTTAACTCTCGAACATCAAAGCACCGCTTCCCTGGTTAAGATTGTCGGACACCACCACGCCACCAACGTGACGGCCCGCCTCGGCATCGTAGTAGCGGTGCTGTAAGTGCTTTAGCTGTTGACCGTAACGTGGTCGAGGAAGCCGACCGCGCGTCGCGTTTGTCTCGCGTTCCCTCGGATCGCGTTCTTGCGTAGCTTCGCGCCCTTGATCTCAGGCAAGATGCGGTCCAGACGCCGGATCGAGGGGTAGCTCAGACTCAAGGTTCCAATAAAGCCATGGCCACCTAACGGTGGCCATGGGAGGCGCCGCCCTCATGGGGTCGGCAAGCACGCCGAAGCGTGGTTACTAAGGGCAACATAACGGTAGGGGCATATGCTGTCAATCCAATGTACCGGCTCAGGACATTTCGGAATTTGTGCTTGCCGGATCAGGCAGCATCCTC
>JAODVQ020090015.1:0-17260 GCA_025400075.2 Phenganax stokvisi
TAGACTGTGTCTGCAGTCCATCAACACAGATACTCATGTTTATATTTGTCACTATGGATCTCTTTCTCACCTATTCATACTGTGTTGTAAAGCCCAAATAATAATAATAGTAATAATAATATACATATGTGTGTTGTGTATGTTATGAGTAGGGCATGTAAGTGTCTCGTGTGAGCAACTTTTTCCTAGGCAGATTCCACTAGCGAGTATACAAATTCCATTACGTTAATGTTTTCCCGGCTTTCCGACAAAGGGGGAATGGAATTCTCTCCATTTACCCTCGTGCTATTACGGTACATACGTAGTTCGTCCATTTTCTGCCACGGTCGTCATTTCGGCAGAAGATGGAGAGATACGAAGACTGCATACCAGTTTGGCAGCGGCACCCGTTAGGACGGGAAGGTCTGGTTCTAATCGCTCGACAGTATCCTGACAATTAACGGAAGTCCTGTCACAGCAGGCAGAACTGTCGAAAAGTGTAAGCTCTGCCCTGGAGATCGCGTGACGATCTCATACAAGGACAGAACATACAGTGGGGTTGTTGATCCATCGCCGGGGGAGGAAGACCGGGAGGATAGTGATTGGATAACCTCTAAATCGCCGTCTGCTATCCTCAAGGAGAGTGGAAAAGAAGTGCGACAACTGAACACCAGGAAGCCAGCACTAGGAATGCCGTGTCAAGAATGGAGCCCAAATAACAGAGCGGCAAAGAGGCAGCCCAGGATTAAGGATTCCTGTATGTCGCCTGAAGAAAAAATTTGCAAGGAAGAAACCCGGTAAGTATATAGATTTTGTCTTCAGTTTCCTTCTCATCTAGCTATGTTCCTATTCTTTTAACTGTTATAACTCATTGTGCCTAGGTAAAGTACTGTGTACCGCTGTTCCTGGACTATCTTAGCTAGGAGAAGGTGCGTTAACATTATGTATGATAGTTTAATGGTCGTCTCCCTCCTTCAGCTGAATTTAACTGGTTGGCTGTGTATTACAGTATTAGCTACAGTATTATGGCTGTCTTCCTCATTTGACCTTTCTTGACTGATTTGGACCTGTTGGGACAGCTGGTTTGGCTGGATCCTCTAAAGTAATTCTAAGAGAGCCTGGCCTACTCTAAAATGTTATAACTGTGTATGTGTTTAATCCTCACCATATACAGGGTCTTCCTTGGATAAGGTAAAACATTTCACTACCATGAATGTTGCCTTCTGCATCCATTCTTTGGAATCAACTATCTCCAGGATAGCTGAGCAACAAACTACCATTATTCAGCAGCAGGCCAATATAATGTCTAAACAAAGGATAATCCGCGAAGAGCTGGAAAAGTTTAAAGCAAAAAATCGCGAACAGTTGCAGAAAATCAAGAGCCGGCAGGACATGATAAACTCTCTTGGCGCGCGCTGAAATGCAATTATTTTGCATAACGTCGTGCCTGTAATCCGTGCGCACAGGAATACCGCGTAAGGGATGCTCAGTCGCGTGTTTAGCTCAAGTGGGGGCTTATGCATTCGTCTCACCGCTCCATCCATTCTCGGAAGGTTCCACATGACTTAGATGTCAAAACAAAGTTGCTGAAGTTCAGGAGGCATGCCCGTTTTTCGCGTATATGAGAGGTAAGTTATATATTAGTTAAACATGAGAATACTAGTCTTAAGTCATATAAGGTGTGGTTAAAGGTAACGTTGAGGATCTGTCTTTGTGTGGTACAGTTCAGGGCATGGTACTGGACACATTGGTAGGTGACACTGCTTGCAACAGTATAGTGTAGTCTTTCTTCCTCTGTCTTTTCTCTTGCTTCACACAGTGCAGTCACATCAAACAGGCTTTCCTGTGTCTGTTTTTCCTATGGAAACTGCTCATGGGTGAGACCAGCACTGTCAGTTACTGATGTAAGTGACTACTCCTCTACAGTTGATACAACATGTTTAAACGATGTGTTAGGATCAGAATGGATGACATCCATTATTAATGATCTACCGCAACTACCAGGAGTCAAGCTAGATTGCGCACAAACACCTGGAATGTTATATCAAAGCTGGGGACTTACCTCATAAGATGCGCAAATTTCTGCAGTTGTACAGGGACAATTCCGTACTGAATGTGACATGCCTGTCCTGCAACAGGCTGCCAGTACAGCTGGGCCATCCAATCGTGTTTTCACTCTTCAACAATCGGCTATTCACGCTGGATCAGAGTTCACCTCCCAACAGTCGGCTGGTGTATCTGCTATTCATGCTGGATTAGAGTTCACCTCTTAAAAATCGGCCGGTGTATCCGCTATTCACGCTGGATGAGATCATATGTATTCGCTCTATCTCAGCTGGGTCTTTTGCTAACTCTGGATTGTCTGATCCAGAATTAGTTCCACAGCAATTAAGTCTTGCCAGCCAGCCTCTCTCTAAAGGAAGAGAGTCTGGTGAAATTACCTACTACAATTTATTCTTAACACTTTTTCGTGGTGTGTTGATTAACCCTAAGTGGGTGTTAAGTGGCTGGAAAGACCCAAGAGGTATTGCGTCATTATATGAGCATGCGCAGATCATCTATCCACGAAAGCGTTATAGGATTGAACGAGCTAGATTACTCGTGTCTGCGTCAAGTTCTTTATATGAGCAGCCCAAGTTGCTGTGTGCCTCTGCAGAACTTCAGAATTTTGCAGGTTGTCGTAACATACCCAACTAATAAAGAATGGTATAAGGTGCAAACTCCACGCAAGAAGTCTATCAAACAGCTTCTTAGAAAATCGGTTCCATCGGCCGCTTCAAGCTTAGTCCACTCACCAAGAATGATATGTCCAATTCTAACTAAGTTATATAGAAAATTGACGAGGAAATTAAACACATTTGCAGCGAAAGTTATGATTCAATTCTGAGGAATTCAAATGAGGCCGTAAATCATTTCCACTAGGAAACAGTACAACTTGAGCTTGTACAACAAATGCCAACTCTCATGTTTCTACTCACATAAGCTTGGCCACTCATCAGAGCGTTCTCCGCTTTTGTGCTTGATGTCTCCAATGATTCTGAAATCCTGAAATCAACAAATGGGTCTTGTACAGAAAGCAATATCTGTTATGCTTTTCGGCAATGGGGCTGCTAAACAGGTTGGTTACAGCTTTGAAGGTACTCGATTAATAATTATCTCCCCTTGTAATTGTCCCCTGGCCATTCTGCTACAACCTTGTGGATGATGTCATTGACAAATTCTCTTCCATTGTCTGACTGGAGAATGCAAAGGGAGACCAAAGTAACAGAACACCCTGATGACCAGACTCAGGGCAACCTCCTCTGCACATTTTCTAATTAGTGGAAAGAGGACATGATCCTTCGATGAGTGGTCCATATAGTGTCCAATGCAGTTGTAAGAGCTGTCTGGACGGAGACGCATATCAATTAAATCAACTTATTAATATTAAGCATCGATTACATGAACAAGATTGCATCTAATGGATGAATGAATAGTGAATACCTGGCCACGGGTCATGAACCCAGATAAGATAATTGGCTTCAGAGGAGCTTGATTTCTTTGAGATCGTTGAAAACTGCAGACATCACAGAGGTTGCCAAATTTCTGGACTACAGATCTTGGGACACATGCATAAGAGGATGAAACCTACAGTATACAATGTAAACATACAATATTCGCAAAACATGTATAGTGCAACCCAGCAAGGATGTCCAAAATTTATTAAAATTTATAACTACTTTCATGCGCAAGCTGCACGAAATTACGAGCCAGCTCCAAAATGCTCTCTCGTGCGTGCTTCTAATGATATTTTTGTTTTAGATAACGAGTAGCATTAATTTTAGTTGTCAATACACCCGATGAATTTTAGTCTACCGTCCGCGCTCTAAATGACGTGACGTCACGTTTTAGATAATTTTACAGGTCAGGCCTAATAAATGCTGTGGGCTAACCTTGAACCTGCGCATAAGACAGGCAGGGTCTCTGTGGTTTACTAAGAATTCGTTAAGCAAACCGGCCGCGAGCGGCCACCGGGTTGGCCATTAATTTGCCTAAAAATGACGCAGTCTCTACGTAACTTTCCTTGCTGGCTTTTTGCTGGCTCCTAAGCTTTGAGTAACTCTCTGTGGCTGTCTTTCTAAATGAAGTTCTTCCCAAACTGTTGCTTTTTGGCCGATCAAGAGGCTTCGCTAGTGTTTAACGCATAAAAAGGTGAGAATCGTGTTTTATAGTTTTGCAGGCTCGTGAACCATGCCGCTGAAGACGAGAAGACAACACGCTGGAGCGCGTAACTACCTCAAACGCAGAGATGTCGCTGGCTTACCTGAGGGCGGTGGAGTAGCGAGAGATAAGGTAAGATTCGCGGAGCAGGAAAGAGTTGAGGAGACGGAAACGAAGGAACGTGCCTCCGTTTCCGTCTCCTCTGCTCTCTCCGTGAGGGATGTCAAGGAGATGGAGGTCGTCACTAGTGGGTCTGGAATAGGTGGTAGATCAGGATTTCTGGAAGATATGGACAGCGACTATTCTGATACAGAGACACTAGAAGAAGCAGCACAGGAGCAAAACACCGACAAAAGACCTACAACCTTCAAGCATCGACGTCTATCAGATATCGTCAACATGGACCAATCACTGCAGCCCTGGTAGGATAGTCTTGCACACTCAGACATCCAGCAAATGGCCCTTGCACTGTACGCCAGGCTTCCTACAATCTTCCCTCTCAAAAAAACTGAGACTGCGTCTGTTGTCGGGGAAGTTCTATAGATGAGTGAGCGAACCATCCGATGCTGGGTCGATGACTTTGCAATGAATGAGGGAGAGATTTCTAACTCTCCAATAGGACAGCACCCAAGAATCACGCTGATGTCTGATGAGGAGATATGCGACAAAGCGAGAGTCTACGTGCGAGAGAATGCAGCGCCCAAAGGAAGACCGAATCTCACAATTCGTGAGTTTTGCAAGTGGGTGAACAGTCGACTACTACCAAACTCCACCCTCTAGCCAGGCTACCCCCGCAGTGTGTCGCGGGAGACAGCAAGAAGGTGGCTCCATGACCTTGGGTTCGATGTTCAAAATATGTCAAAGGGAGTGTTCATTGATAGGCATGAGCACCCCTGATGTCGTAGAGTCAAGAAAATCTTTTTTGAAGAAGATGACAGAACTGGGGTTTCTCCGTCCACACAATGCCCCTTCAGAAGAAGCTGCTGCAGCACTTCCCTCTGATGTCCCACACTTGACGAAGGAAGAAGGAGAAAAATACATCTTCTGGTTTCACAATGAGAGTGCCTACAACACAACTGAGGACACTCCATTGCTATGGGGGAGAAGGGAAAGAGGCCTATCAAGCCGAAAGGAAAGGGCTTATCAATTATGGTGTCAGAGTTCATTGAGGAGAAACATGGCTATTTGGCGCTATCTGAAGAGCAGTATGAACTGGAGGTGGGAAGTGGTGGTGATGTCGATAAATCTGCTCGTGTTCTCTTGGAGATTGGTAAGAATCATGAGGGATATTGGACTGGAGAACTATTCATGGAACAGGTCGCCAAGGCTGTGCCTATAGCTGAGGTCAAGTATCCATCATCTCAAGGATACCACCATGTCTGGTGTTTTGACCACAGCTGCAACCACACTGCATATGCTGAGGATGCCCTCATTGCCTCTAAGATTAATAAAGCCTCTGGGGGAAAACAGCCAAAGATGAGAGACACCTTGTGGAATGGACAGCCACAATTAATGACACTGCCTGATGGAAGACCGAAGGGGGCAGCTCTTGTTCTGGAGGAGAGGGGAGTTAACACTAGGGGAACGAAGTCAGTCAAATGAGAGAAATTTTAGCTGAACACGATGATTTCATGAACGAGAAATGCCGCTTTGACAGATTTTTGAGTGACATAGGTCACAAGTGTGTTTTCATCCCAAAATTTCACTGTGAACTCAACCCGATCAAGAGAGTGTGGTCTCAGAGCAAGCACTACATGAGGGCCTACTGTGACTACACCATCCGCTTCCTTCGCAGAGCCATTCCCCTGGGGCTGGAAAGTGTATCGAACGACAACATCAAGAACTATGTACGTCGCTGCCAAAACTATATGTTCACCTACCTGGAGCGAGCAAATGTCAAACAGGAACTAGAGGACAAAATAAAGATCTACAAATCAAGGAGCTATTCATCCCATAGAAGAGTAGGGATCACCAAATAACTATTTACTAATACATTATAATAGATGAGAACTTATTATTTGGAGATTGTTTTGTGGAACATGGATAGACTGGATATAACCAGACACTGTAAGTTTGTGTACCCCATCTTTTGTTGTATACATGTATTTTCAATAATACATGTATGAAAAAGTGTGAATATAATTATGGGACAATATTAATGAAAATGTCTGTTTTGTCACTCTAGGATTCTGAAAAGCAGATTTCATTGTATATAACATTTGTGCTTTGAGTTAAGTGGAACAGGGGAGGGAGTGGACATAACCAGAAAACACTGTAAGTTAATCTACCCTTCTACTGTGCATACACTATGCATATACATACCGAATATTAATGTGCCACTACATATGTTCTACCAGGTATGCAGTGTGCACAGTAGAATATAGTAAAACAACCCTTTTCCGGACATCTTAATGGACACCCCCTCACCTGGCAGTCAATTAATACGAGCAGGTATTCTGACCCTCAATGTCTTGCCTAACCTTAGACAAAGTCCTTACTTTAGTTTCATCTTGAATTTACGGACTCAAGTAATAAAGCCATTCTCGGTCCGTGTGCTTTATAGTGCATACAATTGTATATACACCACAACTAATAAGATTTTGCATTGCATACGTTCCCCGCATTATATAACTGTGTGGATGGGTGTCCATGACCTTCTGATGTGTGAGAGTGTGTGAAATAATTTACACCCATATAGTGCAACTGCAGAGTAATACTAATGTTCTTTCTAGCAGTGTGTGTGCACGTGTCTTTTTCAAAAGTCCCACAATAGTATATATGAAGTGAGTCCAAAGTTTTGATGTTGTGTTTGCATACCTCACTTTGGTGGCATGGGGTATATTGGTCCAAAGCTATATAGCTAGAGAAATAGGATAATATGGGGCAATAGCCATGCATGAACTGCATAAACTATCACACACTGTATATGATCAGTTCTGTTCATTGTTCAGGTGATCGTGTGAAGTCCCCATTCTTCCTCTCATGTTGTGACTTGGCATGCAATATGGTCTTAGCTTGCAAACTATTGTGAATACAGTGTCATGTAATTAGCAGATTAATGTTGTTTCTTAATAAACATAATTTACACCCATAAAATGCAACTGCAGAGTAATACTAACGTTCTTTCTAATATCTTTGAATGGGAATGCAATAACGGTAAAAATGTCTGTATTTAGTTAGCCCCAGCCTCTACAGCGAGTCAACTTAGTCTACAGTTTACGATCTATCACCAAGTAAGGACATTGATGAAAGGTCATGGGAGTAAATAATTATCTCGTGCGGACATGGAAATAAAGTCACATGGTAAACAAATGATCTCTGTTGAGTGTCACATCAAATGGTAAACAAGTGATCAGTAAACAAGTGATATATTGAGAGTGTCACATCAAGTGGTAAGTAAACAAGTGATCTGTCTGTTGAGAGTGGAGCAGGATCATTATCAAGCTGTCATGGACATGTGTGCATGAAGTGCAGTTACTACTTCACACGCACAATCCTCAAATGGGGCTGGGATGGATGGCCTTAGTTGAATGGTGACGTGGCTCCCATGAATCATGGTATCCACCATGATTATCTGGACCTACAGAAATATCAGACTACAATAACACTAAGACACATCTTATTACTGTGCATTGTGTGGGCAGATCAAATAACTCCTGGTTCTAATCTAGGTGCTTAAAATGTTTAAAACCAGGCATCCAGGACTAGCATGATGCTCATTAGGACTATGTATATACACCAAAGTCACAATGAAACATTAGTGACAGATTGTGGCCACTTGTTGCACTGTGGGCTGATGTTGGCAACTATGACCTAGAGCAATATTCATCAATGTGTATTACATACCCTTCTTCCCTCTGAATAGAGGCCTAGAATTGGCTTTTCCTCTCTTTTATTGATTCTGCTTAACTGTGCAGCCACCAATAAAACATCATCTGCCCTCTCATTATTGTTTCATTCACTGCAACATCTTTCTCTTCTCTCCATGTCATTCCATTCCCTGACTTTAACACTTTCTTTAAGGATGGACGCTTGATCTATGAAAACAATAACCATAATCAGTCTTCAGCAAACTAATTCTCTGAAGTAAATGGTGGCAATCTGGCGATTTTGTGGATAGTGTTAAAATGGTTTTTTTAATATGCAAACTTCACAAAGTAGCTATACATACATTACAGGGCCTTAAGCCACACAAACACTAGGAAATTAAAGCAGCACAAATTTAAACTGTGCACATAATAGTTAGTCTTGATTACTATTATACCTCTTCAGGTGCAAGGAAAAGAACTAGCTTCTTGTAAAAAACAGACACGTCTGGGCATCCCTAAACACAATATATAGAGTAATGTTAAGTAAATACTTCAGAAATGCACAGCACTTCACCTTCAATCTAATACAGTCAGAGCTCCCATTTCTGTAATTCACATTGCACTCTACCCTCAACCCGCCTCTAGCCTTCCATTTACTAGGTTCAGTCCTGTGAGTAATGTTAGTTTAACGTTATCACACATAACAAGTATTATGCTTACATGCTGTACTCATCCCTATGAGTACGACATAGCGTGTTATAACGAATAAGTTTGAATAATTCGCTGAGGAATCCTTTGCTGGATCCATTGGCAAATTCATTCACCTTCGCCTCACTGTAGGCATCGAATAGATGACGAAGATCTTAATCATCATTCTGTATAATGTAGAAATAGAAGGTTAATTATGTGAAGGAAAATATTTCCTATAGTGTAGAGGCCAACTATGTAGGCCAGCCCAGCACTGGCACTTACACGTACAGGGCGCGTATAAAAGGGGGGGTGGCCGGGCCAAATGGCGATGGAATAATTAAAAATTCGAAAAGAGCACTAAACTCTAGAAGAAGAAGAAGCTTTCAGGCTCTTTTTAGAGCCGGTATGAAGGCTGAAACACCACTGAAACGCATAGATATAAGTCGTAGACCTCACCTACACTACTATAGACGGCACTTGGACACAGCTTGACGCAGCAGTCCACGGCTAGTATGTCGCTCGCCCGCGTGAAGCGTAGGACATGACTGAAATACACTCTACAGATGACTATGGAAGTTAAAGAAGCTTACTCTGCCGTTAGACAAACGATAGGAGCCTTCTGAGGGCCGTTCGTGGTATGGGCCATCTTCGTTAGTAAAGACAGGTTTACTCACTATCTTGTCGAAAGAATGAATTTAGCACTTTTGATGTGTATCGGGCTGTTACTGGGCCCGTAGTTCCCCGTATATGTCAATCGAAGCGCCAAAACGGTGTGTTATGGTTGTCTATGCCTTGGGTTTGCTCCGCTTTTTTGAACTTGGGCGCCATATTGCAAATTCCTTGGCCCAGCCACCCCCCTTTTACAGGCGCATGCGCGGGACTGTCTCTCGATCGTTTCCGCGCAACTTCCAGGTACGCGTATGCTCATTATTTATTCTCAGACTATATGTTTAAGCTAGGAAGTTTGTAAACCATTGAGGTTTAGTGTGATGTTTTACATAGTATAATTATGCATCATTGTGGCTAGACTCTTTCCCAGTCCGTTTTTTGCAGGAGTAAGAATGGCCTGGGCACCACCGCTGACGCATGCTCATTATATTCCGTAAAACATCAATAGTTCGTGCACATCAAGTTGTAGAATATGATGTTAGAATACGGAGTACGTATACGGCATGAATTCGCTAGGTTATCAATGTAAAACACTGAATAATACTCATGGGGTAGTCTTCTGGTGGATGTTATTCAGCGGATAATATTCAGGGAAGCATGCTGCATTTATGTTGGGCTCGTAGGCCTACGAAAAAGGCTATAACCACCGAAGTCTGGACAAATACAAGCTGCGTTCTGTTCGCATATAGTCTGTCGTGTTTTCTATTAGGTAAGCTTGAGAACGTCGAGTTATGTCTTAGGGTCAGAGAATGACACAACCAGACATTACAAACATGTCCTTGACGAACATATACTGGATTCATATTCACAATGATTATGAGCTCAAGCTTTCCAGCACTAATCTCCAGATTTGCTGACTTAGAGCTTAGCCACCATGATTTGAGCTCTGTAACTGCTCTGTTGTCTGCCCTTTTCTTTACCACACCTCCTCATTCACTTAGGTATATATGGAAGAATACAGTTTGTTTTGCGGAGAGCATCCAAGTAGTATCCAACAGTATTTGATATCCCAGGTATTTCTGGGATACAACGTGCTTGCATCAACAGTGGTGCTCAGGTTCTTTTTTCCTCCTCGTACAAAAACGGACTGGGAACGAGGCTAGATTGTGGCCATAACATGCGCTATTGTGTTAACTACGCGACAAACTATGAAGTGCAGACAGGATTGATTAGGTACCTTTATAGCTTGTTCGCACGTTCTAGTTGAAAAAATACCAAATTCTACAAAAGTGTAAGTTTCTCTAATACTTGCACTGTTTCAAGTATAGGAAATGTCTAACAATCTCTAAGAATTAAAACCACCTTAGTGTTTGTAAACGGCGACCGTTTACTTTTCTATCTCAACAGAGCTACAATAATGGATGTGCCACCACTCCCTCTGTTATATTATAGCAATGTTTCATGTAAACAGTTATTTAAACAGCGTACCAGTGTTCTGGGGTCATCCCATGTGATGGCCCTCACCCTCTCTACAAGTCCTGCCCTCTCCCACTTAGCCCTGCACAAGTGGCACACTGACTGAGGGGGGAATAATCTGGATGGAACGCTTTCCAAAACCTCTATGTCGAGGTTGGCGCATGGTTGAAAGGTCAGTGTGTTCAACCACCTCCTAAAGGAGGCAGTTGATGGGTAATCACTTGCTCTAAATCATGTGAAAAACAAAAAAGAAGTGTTAACCCACGTTACATTCACACCCCTCTTTTAGACTTTCAGATTTTCTATTTATAATACAAATATAACACTATAAAAATGGTTCAAAATGAATATGATGTCTATAATATGTGTATATGTGTCAGTTCATTGTGGCTATGGTCCAACATACTTGTGACCGTGTGTGTGCGACACTACACTACTGTGTAACTACATACCAACTAGATTATCCTCCGATGAGTGCTGTTATGATGAATTCTGTGATGATGAGTCGGCCGGAGAGTCAGAGTCTGATGACTGAGCCATTTTTCAGTGGGTAGAAGAGCACTGAGATCAGAGAGGGGCCCTAGACCTGGCAAAAGAGGAGGAGAGAGAAGAAAGAGAAGGGAGAGGGGAGAAGTTTGAGTTGGTAAAAAAAGATAAGGGATTAGGAGTTGTCTCTCATCACCCACATCAACTATAAATGCATAGACTAGGGCACACACTAAGCAAACAACCAGAAAATGACACCCTCTGTCAAAGGGATAAGCATTCATACTCTGCTAATATATAGCAACTAGCTGTGCATCTAGGGTGAGGAGGATAAAGTGTAGGCCATTTTACAAATGAAAACCCACATATGCACAGACACTCACCAGAGATCCTCAGAGTCTGCAAGAGAGCTGACGGGGACAGAGTTCAGTTATCTCAAGAGGAGCCCCAGAGATCAGAGAGGGGGCCCCTAGACCTTAGAGAGAGAGAGGGGAAAAAGAAAGGAGAGGGGATAAGACTAGGAGCTGCCTCCCACCATCCACATCTAAACACCCACAAAATGTAATATACAGGGACTATAAATATAAAAAAAACAAGGATCACCTGAGGGAGGTATATAAATACCACAAACCCAAAGAGACCCACCTAGTCCACCAATACCTGCTCTAAGACACTAAGATGCAAGGATCAGCTGACAGGGACAGAGATGAGTGAGAAGAGCACTGAGATCAGAGAGGGGCCCCTAGACCTGGCAAGAGAGGAGGAGAGAGAAGAAAGCGAAGGGAGAGGGAAGATGGAGGTGGTATAAAAGATAAGGGATTAGGAGTTGTCCCCCATCACCCACATCAACCATAAATGCACAGACTAGGGCACACACTAAGCAAACAACCTGAAAATTGACATCCACTGTCAAAGGGATATGCTAGCTATAAACATTAAAATCAGCTCTATGTCAACAGCCTGCTTTTTTCCATGCAATCCTTAATTAACATGTTTGCAGGATTTGAGAAATGGAGGCAAGCTGAGCTAGTATAACACAATTCAAAGCCATAATAGGACTAATGTAAAGACACGCTAACACTATCTCAATAAGAAACTGTCTATAGCAATATATAAGCGACTTACGCATGCAAAACAACGCCACACTCTGCTAATACGCTCAAGGACTACAACTTCACAGTAGCTAGTTAACAGCTTCAGTCTTATGCAAACATAGGTATATACCTGGTAGCGGGCCTATAACACCTCTTCCTGACTGACTTCTCTTGTTTCTCTGACTCTCTAGGTGTCTATTATCAGTCTCAAAACTGCGCTACGCATATGCATCACAAAACCATCACGGGCGCAGCGCCGCCATATTAATATGCGCGCGTGCCTAACCACACTTGCGCTAGTGGTCATACGCAACAGTTTAACCACACCTCTTTCTATGTGTGCGACCTCTGCTTAATTTTTAATTTTTCAGATTATAATTTGGCGTGTTATTCGAACTGTGATTGCTTGTTTCGTGTAGTAACAATGTATTCATAACAGCCGAGCATATTTTAGGTGTTGTCATTTCATTAGAAAATTTAGTTAAATATGACTACATACGGTTACATACCGATATGTTCAATTATAAAATAACTCATTATAGGTAAACCATTTGAATTATCATTTTAGTAAAAATAGCTGTGAATAAGAACAATTTTGAGTAAATAATGTTGAAATAAAGTTTGTTTATTCCTGAAATTAACACATATTTTAAAGCCATTAATGCATAGTGAGCAATATATCTATATGCATATTGTTGCCATGGCAACCAAACTCTACGGTGCTAGTTTAAGACATTCATCGTTAAAGTACACCAAACTCATGATACAAATCTTTACCATTTTGGTTAAATTTGAGCTTAGTGAACTTGTTGCAGTATATCCCAGAAATCCTCCACAAATGCCACTCTACGATGACTACCCAACAAGGTTGTGTCAGACTCCTAAACAGAGCAATACCAAACATCTTTAAATTACAATATCTAAAGTTTCTGGTTTACCGTGGCTTTTGCTGAGACTCAAAGTATGTTCTTCAGTCCTAAACTTGGGTAATCCATCAGCCTCATACCACGCAACTTCACTCAGTGCTTGAAATGAGCATCTTCGTCGACGGAGTTCCCTGAGAGAAAACGGACAACTCCCTTTGCTTCGTGTGATTGTCTCACTTCCCGGTGTCTTAGCACTCAAAAAAGTGTCGCTGATGTATTGTCGATGGCTTTGCCATGTCCACCCATCTCGATCATCTCGAGCTCTCCGTCTCGCTTGCTGAAGTAGGCGTAATCTCCTCCCCGAAGTTTTTCACGATCTCGCTCGCAGAAGTTGGCATTGTCTCCTTCTCAAAGTTTCCACGATCTCACTCGCTGAAGTGGGTGTCGTCTTCTCCACGTGTGTGCGCATGCACAAAAAGACTGAGAGAGCTGAGTTGCCTCTTTTTATAGCCCACCCTCCGCACTTTCCCGTGTTCTTATTGGTCGAAAAACATGGAAATTTGATTGGTCAGGTTTGCGCAAGCGCATTCCAAGGTTCACATAAGGCGAAAACAATCCTTGGATCAGTTGCGTGAAGGTAAGATGCGTGCAGCGCAATATAGTATACTTTCAGTCTCTTTGTCACTCCAGTTATCAAACCTGATAAACAAAAATCGTAAAAAGGCATACGTATAACCTCAAGAAGTCGCAACAAACATTACCTAACTCCCTTCCCAGTCACTGTTTACCTTTCACTAACACACAAATAGAAAGTTACACATGTTTTGCTATTATTCAGAAACTTCTCAAGAGGAGAAGCAGAAATTTTCACACTCATTCACAGCTCCAACACACCTTAGAACAAACAGACTAACTTCATGTGCCTGGGCCCAACCAATTATTTATGTTCTTGGAAGTGGCGAGCACACATCAAAAGGTCATAGACTCCCACCCGAACAATAGCCAAAGGAGTTCAAACAGGGGTTTTACATTAAATATACACCCAAGTCAGCTAATTCACACTATTTGTTAACACTATTAAAATCAATTCCCTATATACAGTATATTATATAATGTATGGCGTATATTTCGTATATTTCCTCTAAATATTCATGATATGAAAATTTAACCATACCAAATTTAGAGTGGATGGCGATTCTATGCAGCACGCATGCAGGCATACAAAATTTATACTTACAATATTTCTCTACTTACATGTTGTGCGGACTAGAAGAAAATTTGGCCCACCAACAGTTTCCCACTATACTGTAGTTAGTGTTATTCTATTGAATAGATGTGTTGTTTGCATAGGAGGGTGTGGTTAAACTGTTGCAAATGCGTGGGGGACTCTGTGTAGTGGTTTCTTGGACATGACACACCACATAATTGATTATTAGAACTCAAACCGTCACAAAAATCGTGAAACTATATTTCATAGTTTCACGCTGTGCGAATTCTAAGTGCCCGAGGCAATCTGCACATTGCGCGCAATACATCCGCGCAGGTGTGCGTTAATTAGAAAAAAACGTGAAAAGCGGAAAAATGTTGTCGTGTTTTGCTTGTTTTCCAGCATTTTTAGGGTCCCAAAAGAGCGGGAAGGTTTAGGTTTGCATTCTAAATAAGTTAGACATCTCATCCTTTGAAATCTACATGATTTAGAATGCCTTGGAACCTTAGTAGCGTCCTCAGTATGCTCAGAACGCTACAGCCCAGGTTCCGCGGCATTCTAATTAATGTAGATTTCACGGACTCGCTGTCTTACTATTATTTAGCTGTTTGTTGTTCCCAATTTTTGATCTGCTGACAACTCCTTAGTGGACACCTAGGCAAGAGAAAATCGAGTAAATGTGAGGGAGACAAAGCTGTTAACTATGTCATGTTGAAGTTGCTGTCCTTAAGTGTATTAGATTTTATTGTCTATAATTAGCTTGTTTTGTAGCTTGTGGGGTGGAAACTGTGGCCAGCTAGCCTTGCTTTATGTGTGCTGCCAAAACAAGAATGTATATACTCTGAGGCGTCTTCCTCTGCTTCTGTTGATGGGGATATTGGAGACACCAGCTGAGTAAGGTGATTTGTAAAAAACCAAGTATTCGTAGTATCACCTCCATCTTGAGGGATTTAATAGCGAGCAAATACTTCCTCCCAAATCCTGGCCAGAGTAGAGGTTATAGAAACTATGCAGCCTATGGTCAGGGCGTATCAAGAGACAAGTAGTGACAACTTCTCTTTCTTTTATGAAATAATTCAGCTTGTATATACATGTTTGACTGAGTATGACATTCTATAACATCCTTGAGTAATACATTACATGACCTTGATTCCGGCACCGCTCCGTTGCATGACTTCATAGCGACAACATAGCTTACACCAAAGACCACTTGTCCCTCTCGTTCTGATTAGAAATCGGTGAGAGCCACGGATACTACTGTGTGTTTATAAGCAAATACACATTCTTCACGTTCCTGAACATACAACGTAACTAGCTCATAGCTTGTTTATTTTACCACAACTCTGCTGGCTAACTATGCCAATGACTAACAAATCTAGTTAGCATAATAGTGCTGAATTGCACAGCACTCATGGAAACTCACGGCTATACAATAACTATTATTAGGATAAAGGACAGACCATCCAAGTGTGGATAGCATGTATGCATTGGAAGAAGAGTATACACATGTCCAATCCTGTAAGTGCATGTCTCTATACATACACTGGATCCTGGAGACATGAATGAATCATAACGTTATCATATTTGGTCCTCTAGCCACAATGAAATAATAAGATAACTAAGAAAATGTAGAACATTATTGGCTCGTGTAGTTGCGTGTGATACGCTCTTTTTGCTATCGTGCATGCGCAAGTGTTGAAGAACGCCCATGATTTACATAAAGCATGCGCAATACGTGGTCTGTGGTACACACAGCGACAACATGTGACCATGCATATGACAAAAATTATTTTCAGCATAAACACTGCTTCAAAGACTCAAACTAGATGCACCCTCTCTATCTCTGGCCCGCTTACGTGGACAGGCAGGGTGTCCAACAGGCATGAGCAAATATCACAAAGCACATTCATTTCTTCACAGCTTATGGCTGGATTAACATATGAAGTGCATGAAGAAGTTAATTAACTATCTACTGCTGAGCCATGAATGCACTCACCATCTCAAATTCCATCTTCCCCATTCGACCTAAAACAGCTCCTGTTTTTTTCTCAGTCAAGGAAACCATTCTCTCAGTCAAAGAAACCATTTTATTTTGAGCCAAAGTCACTCTTTAGTGAGTCTTAGTCCTTTCAAAGGCAAGTAGCAGCAAGATGAGAAATTGCCTCTCCACCTGTAGTTCACATAGTAGTTATCATAGCGTTGTTGAAGAATAGTTTGCTGTGCTAATTGGAATGATGTATGGCAGAGGGGGAGAAACCGATGCCCCCTCTGTAACATTGAATTAATAATATTTGATGTTATTTATGTTCTTGAGCAGAAATGTTCTCAAACAAAAGAATCTCCTGACCCTCCAACAACAGGAGTGGAGCGTGGAGAATGCATATAAGCAATAAATCAGGTGTTTAGTGATGGATGTAATGTCTAATGCACTGATTACGCCTAGTTCACAATACGACGCTGACGCGAGCGTCACGAGCGTCGCGTCAGTCGTGCGTCCGCGGCGACAAAGTTCTTGTGCACGTAACATCATTCACAATACAGCATTCTCTCTAAATAAACGAAACCAGGAGAGAAGAATTAAAAACGGCGCGAGAACTGATGGATACCAGCGACAAGGAAGACGACGCAACACTCCTCCTTTTTCTCCTCTACCATCGTATACGAAGGAGAAACAAAGCAATGAGACGGTTTTGGGTGAGGAAGATATATACATCACGCAGGGAAAATGGCTCTTTCTTGACCCTCATACAAGAAATGCGTCTCTTTGACCCCGAGATGCATTTCCGTTATTTTAGAATGTCCAGAGGACGCTTTGATGATCTCTTGAGTAAAGTAAGTAGAGCA
>JAODVQ020090119.1:0-17254 GCA_025400075.2 Phenganax stokvisi
TTACGTATTCCTCAAACCACAAAATTGAAAGATTGTTAACTAAATACAATAATTATGCATTTATATCCATAGTTTTAGTATAAAAGATTTGATTTGAAAGTTTTAGAAGATGGGCATATAGGAGTGTTTTTGAATTCTGACTCTAAACAGGTCATCGTACAATCGGCCTCTGGACTATAAAGGCCATGTTACACGGTGCAATCTTTTTTGCAACTTGCAATGCCATTCTACTCTAGAGCGATGTTAATTAGTAAAAAATTCGTCATATGTCAAGAAAACATCAGCGAAGTGTAATGAAGGCTCATATTTTCAATTTTACATCACTCAGGAGTCCAATTGCGTTGCAAGTTGCAAGGAAAATTGCATCATGTAACATGGCCTTAAGTCCTATTCAGTATACATTTTTCACTGTAGTAATGACTTGCTTACCTCGTTGTTGACTGCGTGTAAGGCCAGGTCTGGTCTTGCCTTGAAGTCATCAAAATTGCTGCAATTATAGTTGCTGATAGTTCCATTGATAAACTCTGCTTGGGTTAAGCCACCCCGGCCATCAATAATCTTTACATCAAAAACATGGCTGTCTTCTTTTAGGCGAGAGTCTTTGATAAGATGTTCAAGGAATAATTGGAAGGTTTCGTACGAAAATGTTGAAGCATTGAAACATGGATTATCTAATATAATCGCGATATCTTTTGTACATGCTTCTGCGAAATCTAAACCAAGATAACAATACACTAACGTTATAATTTTAAAAAAATTAAAATGTACTACATGTTAAAAACTTGTTACAGCTGAGCAGTGCTTGGTATCGAAGAAAGCCACTAGTAAGTTTTCATGGTATATAAAAATGTGCTCGGAATCATCGACAGTTTGTGCTCCTCTCTTGGAATAAACATTTTGTTGTTTTATGCTGCGATAATTTCAAGTGCATTGTTTCCTCATTTGTTTATAGTCTAATAACATACATGAAAAAATTTCCCGATTCTGATTGGCTAAGAGCAGTGCAATTTTTAGGAAATGCAGTGCGAAAAAAGAAATTCAGTGCAATTTTTCAAAATGAACTTGTGTGCAGTCACTAACATCAGTTACACAGCAGATTCAGGTTACCTGTAGCTGCCATATTATAATTTCGTCCACGAAAAAGTTGAGAAAAATCATCCCGTATACTACTTCACTCATGTCGCGTTATAGACATTGCTTGTAGCCTTAATGTATGGTGCACTGTACTTTTAACTGTGTGCATTGTGACTGTAAACTTTCGCAGAGTTTGTACCATGATATACATGTAGATTGTTATTGAAACACCGAAATATAGTCAGTTTATCAGTTGCACCTAACTAACGTTGATGGAAACACATGCAATCAGCGATGCATTCATTTTTACCAGAAACGAATAAAATGAAAGTTATGTATTTACGGAGTAGGTATTACGTAATTGCTATGTTTCATTTAAAAAGCTTTAGTAGCTGCATGTGGCTTCAATGTTTTATCATCTGAGAGATCTTTCAGCAATGACGGGACTTCTTTGGAAACTCTTCGGTTCTTTACTCAAGTGTTGATGTGATATTTCAGTTCGTTGCATATAGAAATGTACGGCTTTACGTTATTCATATTTAAACTAGACTCAGAAAAGAATACTTTCCCCAACTTTGTCAAAAAATGAGAAAACGTGAAAAACAGTTTTGAGGTCAGCCACTCATACAACATCAACTTTCTCAAACTGAAGAGTCAGACGGACCCAAACCTCAGATGAACACAATATTATAACTTTTTTTTCAGGTCGGGCCGGACAATAGCATTTCCGCATACAAACACAGTTATCTCAAAACCAAAGTCTTTGCTCGAATATTTTGAAAGGAAGTTATATACTATTTTAGAAGTTCCTTTGATCAATACTACAACAAAGAATTCGGTCAGAAACACTTCAAATTTTTCTTCGTGAATTGATAATTCTTCGCAAATTATTGATGATTTTTAGTAATTGAAGTATGCCACATCTGCTAGGAAAGGATCGTTGTTAACGTCTTTTGACTGACCTGATGTTTCCTTTTCACACCACTCAGACGCTTTGGTCTGCGGCTTCCAAGCGATGGTCCATGAAATGACCCATAACAATAGTCTTTGCTTATTCATAGTTTCGTAAGTAGTAGTTATGTTCAGCAGGGGAACTTTTCGGTTCTTTTCTGTTACGCATGCAGAGAAATATCTAAAGGAACAACGATTATATGCAGATAAATATTTACCGATTATAGTCAAATGAACGAAACATAATTTTTAAGGTAATTCTGGACTTAAAGCCTGTTTTCTATTAGGTGGAATTTTCTGAGCAGAAAATAAATCTCCAAAATAAACTGATTGGCTAATATATTTCGCCACGAGGCGGACAAGTCACGTTGCTAGATTTAATTTCCCGCACGGAAAATTCCACCTAGTAGAAAACGGGCTTAAATGGAAATAGATACAAAAATTTGTAAATAAGCTGAACTGCTTGGATATTTAATATATGCTATGACCATTTGACGTGAAGTCTAATTTGGTGGTTTAAAGTTTAATTAGGGTATTTTAAGTATACAACGCCTATTCGCGCCATATATGCTTTTAAGTTGTTCTATAGTTTTATGTGTTGTGTTACTTTGTTCTCCCGAGTTCTAAATATGTTAAATAAATAAACAATTTTTTAAAAAATTTTTTGTGAGTGGGCGGTATCCTATGTTTTCCAGCAATTTGATTGGCTGCGTGAGCGGGCGGTTTTTTACGATATCTGACCACGGTCAACGGTATCCTAAAATTTCCCTTTTTTTAACAAATCAGCGCACAAAAATAAATAAAATCAAAATTTTAAATAAAAATGGATGGGAAATTATTAATGAAAGAATAAACTTTTGTAAAAACATAAATTTGTGTCAGATATCTTTTCTGGTCGGAATGGAGCATGTATCTTGCATGACTATCTTATAAAATGCTATCACCGGCCGATTGAAAATTTTGCAACCCTTATTCTAAAATAAACGATAAAAAAATAAATAAGTTATTTACCGTTTAGGTCGGTCCGTCGGTCCGTGACCTTGATGTTTTTTAGTACGGACCTCCCAGCGGGTAAATAACATATATATAATATATATCTGGCCTGACGCACTCGATTAATATAGCGTGAACGCACCAAAAACTAACCTTCTGTGAGGTTTTAGTGTCTTTTGTCAACAGATATAGTAAATCAATAGTATCGAGCGAAACATTGAAATTTTTTCGTTCCGTGGCGTCTGTCAGTTAATTAAGACCCCTTTTCACTTAAACCGAATGGTTTTTCTTTCTCTCAACATCATTAGGCCCCTTTCAAACGTCGCGCTACTGCTGAGCCGAATGCATTAAAAACAATAGATAATCAACTGAAACTCCTTATTATCGCTTGTTTTTAATGCATTCGACACGGCAGTAGCTATAGCGCGACGTTTGAAACGGGCCTCAGTTTTCTCAAGTGCTAATCGAACTAGGATGTACGTAACTTTTCCTGCGGTATATACGGTTGAGGAGGAAAACAGCCATTAGTCAGTTAAAAATCCTTGGTCTCGGGTGTGCTTTTGGCTATAAACAGCCTGCAGCAAATACGGTGCATATTGCAATAGCAGCATGAGTACTGAGTAAATTTACATTGAGTTACCAAGTCATCGACAAATGTTAAACCTCTACCAATACTTTAATCAGGCAACATATATTAACCCCACACGTACTCTTCTACA
This sequence comes from Phenganax stokvisi, assembly GCA_025400075.2. Lineage (NCBI taxonomy): Eukaryota > Metazoa > Cnidaria > Anthozoa > Malacalcyonacea > Clavulariidae > Phenganax > Phenganax stokvisi. The sequence goes on from JAODVQ020090119.1 coordinate 3,738, forward strand.
TAAACATCTTACAAATATCTAAATAACAATATTTTTACGACAATTACTGCAGTAATGATGGAATTCTCTTTTTTAAGTTATGCCTTAGAACATCGACAGTTTCTCAATTCAAGATCAATTAATATAATTTGTTAGAAATGTATAGTCCAAACCTTTGATTTATGATTTGATCGAAAGATTGGTTTGCTTGACATCCAAACTTCCATACGGCTAGTTGGGTTAAGAGCTTTGCTCACGTGGCTCTGCTCCATAATTTACATATTGGTTTATAGTTTATAGTTTATATATATAGTTACTTCGCAGCGTATAAGCTGAATTGCATAACTATTTACAATGGTTTTCTAATGTATACATTATGTATATGAATATGTATTACCTTAAACTGCCTATTTTTACAACAATCAATATTTACTTTCCTAACTGTTTATCCTAGCCAACTATTCTAACTTCTTGAAAGTAATTAATGAATCATGAAATATTAGCAGCTGTGCAAATTGTAAGTAAAATGAGTAAGCAAGTCACAAAGGAAGAAAAATATTATGAAGTTTTTCGAGAGAGTTTACTCGTAGAACAAACGTCGCTCTTCTCATGCGCCGAACCTAATGCAAATGATCTCAAGTCTTTGTCTGAGCTCATTTGAATTAGGTTCGGCATATGAAAAGAGTGAGGTTTGACCTACGCCTTAAAGCCTGTTTTCCACTTGGCGGAATTTTCCTAGCGGAAAATAAAACTGGCAACGTGATTGGTTCGCTTTGCGGCAAAGTATATTACTAGCCAATCAGCTTGGTAGATTTATTTTCCGCTCGGAAAATTCCGCCTTCTGGAAAACAGGCTTAAAGCTCCAAGGTTGCACGTCATGTTCGAATTGAAATAAAACATGTCTTTTAAACAGCCACGATAAAAATGGGTACGCATAGCGTACACGTGGGTAGTAGCTTTGTGAGTAGTCATTCTCAACAATGCGCATAGTCACCAGTTTGGTAGAAGACTACTAACGTAATTATTTACATCAAGTACGCTTTAGTGACAACTTATGTACATTCTTGTAGTTAATATCCATTTCACACGTACAACACATATTTTACCGGAGAAACAGTAAACAAAACAATATCAAGAGGGTATGTTGGGCAGAACAATGTTAACCAAATAAAAGGGAAACAATTAAAGTTCCCAGATGACACACACATCCATGTCTGAAATATATGACGACAAGTTTGGTTTGAAAGGATAGGAGGACCTTTCAGCAGTTTCCAATTGTTTACGTTTGATGTCCCATAAAAAGGAACGTAATTAATTAGCTTAGTACGTCACTATGAATATCAGCCTGTTTTTTGTCACATATGACGCTGAACTACCACATTTGCAACATTTGCTAACTGTTTGAGTTTGAATCATAAATCGTCGGTGCAAAGCCTGTTTTCATGCTTCGTTCTTTAGTTCTCCAGGATTAAATACCTTGATTCTTGAGAAGCATTATCAGGCAGGATGAAACAAACGTAGTAAATTTTAAGGCAGGATGAAACAAACTTTTTAAACAATGTCATGGATCTGGTGTGAATGCACAACTATATTCACTGACAATATGTTATGACCATTAATGAGCCTTAGCATTTTCCTTGAAGGAAAAACTGGATCAAGTTCATAGATCCAGTAAGAGCACACAGCTTCTTTGAAAATTCTTTGATGATATCTTAGTTCTCACTTCTCAAGTAGTGGTAGACAATGTCCCGAGCACCGAGATTATATAACCAATAAAAGAACACAGCTTGTTTGTACGTTTCATTGAAAATATCGGTATCACAGTCAATTAGTCAGAGCATTTTCAATATAAATGCGGTTGTAATAACCTGTACAAACTTTCTGAGAGATGCGTTCAATACTCCGCATTAGATTATGATATCGGATATCTTAAAATTGAAATGCGCGACCAAAGTACACGAGTTGGACTTTATACCACGTTATTCTAATGAGATAGTTCTGGTATTCGAATTCACTGCGACCGTCAAGCGTACATTATATTCAAGAATGCGAAAATTCAAGCGCATATGTAAAAAGTATATCAACACATTAGTCGGGCAAAAATTGGCAAAACTCCATGTCAGTGTTTAAACCGATGCATACTTGACTTTTAATCCAACTCTTATAGTAATGTGATAATGAAATTAGCTGTAAAATTAGTAGTAGTAGTTGTAAAATTATTTGTAGTCGTAGAAATAGTTACATTACTTTTTAGATAATTACGTAATTCAGCCTTCCAGCTGCGAAGTAATTTCAAATAAATCTATCTATCCATCTATCTATCTGCATGTTTTTATATTATCGCCCTAGGAATGATTGGTATTTAATGCAACAACTTGTGCTGACAAATTGTTAAAATACGTGAAGACGCAAGTTCCTCCATCGGGCTTCACTGCAGCCTCCAAAACTCCAACAATCTACCTTTACCAATTAGACAAGTCGCTATGTGCTGCTTACCTTCGCCTTCAATCACAAACTTTGCAGTAAAAAACTGTAAAAATTCTTCGTAATCTATGCATATCTGTTTGGTTGTTTCCAGATAAGTCATTAATGCGCGCTCACTGGTGGGTGGCTCTCACGTGCGTAATTGGCATTTCCCGAAACTTATGACGAAGGCGGGATCGTCATCCGTTCGCTGAGTCGAGGATCGCCGAAGATGTCAAGAATTTACCAAGCCCGGACAATTCTTAGCATTAACATTGTGATTAGGTGTGCATGCATGCGGCTACCCACAAAAACTGTTTAGCATTTGGATTTTCAGCAATTACAAACCTATTTCTTTGTGTTCGTTTAAGATATACAGCGCTTTGAAAGATTTAAAGCTTTTTGCATTCGTGTTGACAATGCATAACTGAAATGCAGCCCTTTAATGTCCGTTTTGCTATTGCGGGCGCACGCCCGCTAACTTCCATTATGACCGTTATGCATGGTGTGAGGGTGACGTCCATTGATTTCTATATAACTGCATCGCGCATCCGGTTGCAAAACTGAAGTCAGCGAAAATCACGAATTTGGAGTACCAAGACGGCCGCCGAAACATTTCTGGTCAATCGAAACCATGGTAACCAGTCACGAATGTGGAGTACCAAGATGGCTGCGATGGCTTCAAAACTTTAACTGCTGACATATAAGAATGTACAATCCTGTTATATAGAAATCAATGGTGACGTCTAGGGCAAAATAAACAGCATGACTTGTCGTTTTGATACTAGCTTTACTGAATATATTGCAGAGATCAGAATGTTTATGATGAAAAGCTGAGATGTTGGAAGCAAAAAATAATGCAATGCGTATGCAGGAAAATGCTTTTAGTTTTAGCTTTAAATGTTGGGGCTGCATAAGCCACCCTAATTCTTAAAATCGCAAAACAACATGAGTCCTGAGTAAATTTCAGTCACTTGGATAAAGTCATCAACAAAGTGTTAATCTATTACCTAAACTTTAGTCAGGCATCTTATTGTTATGATACCACGTACTCATTATAAATATCGTACAAATATTTACTCTATTTCTTCAAACACATCTACAATGTGTATTGTACCGTTGTAATCAACTAATCATGAAAGTCTCTCTATACATCAGCAATATTTCAATTCAGTATCAATTAATATAAATTTGTTAGAAAAGTATGTTCCAAGTCTTTTGATTCACGATTCGATCAGAACTTCGTGTTCGCATGAAATCCACCAGTCCCATAATTATACATGGCCGATTAGGTTACGAGTTCTGCTACATAGACAGCTACATGGAAACCATTAATGAACTCATAGAAAATTTTACAAAGGCTACAAAAAATCACTATCCAGTGGATAGCGTTATCCACCTTTCGAGCAACTGGCCCCAGGGGGAAAAGAGTACGCGCGGTGATTCGTTGACAAATTGAATCATATATATTATATAGTTTTACAATTATTAATGAATCGATGATGTAGACGTACCACACTTTTCTCTATTACAGCATCAAAATAGTTGAAATCATGATGAATATACGTTCAGTTACAATCTGCTGAATTATACTACGCTGCATGCATTAGAATAGTTTTATCATAAATGCTGGCTTTCTTTTGTGCGTTGTCAGTTTCCACGGTTTTCGGTTCTTGATTTTTAGTTGTTTCATCATTCGCTTGGTTCCTTGGGACATGATTCGTAATACTGCCGTCTGAAAAAAACCCCAAGAAAGCCAGAAGTCAACAACGTACTGTAAACTATAATACAGGAGGAAACTAAATCAGGAAGTTTGCGTATAGTCTCAGACTACGTTTACAATATGCCGCTACGGTTAGAAAACGGCACAAAAAAGTCACAATCGACCGTCGCGTTCACATTATGTCAGTAAAAAATTATTTGATAACGTCACTTTTGACGTTATAGTTTGAACACGATTTCCAAACGGAGCGAGATGAAAACGGAACGCATTGCGGCACTGTGTGAACACCGGTGTCTATAATTTGACGCTCATACTCAGGCTTGGTTGGACCATAATTTCGAAAACAACTATGGGTTCCTTGATTCATCTGCTGATGGTTAGAAGGCTTTTGGCAAACGCTTGCACTACAGTTTTAGCAGGTGTGAACGCTAACGAAACCGTATCAAAATTCTAATCCGATTAGTATGAACAGATGAGAAACGTTGCGTTATATCATTTCAAGCTTTCCACTTTTCGTTTTCCACTTCAACCGTACCGTATAAAGAAACGTAGCGAATCTCTTTGTTTCGTGAGCACTAGAGTATAATGACTTTAGAAAAAGAAAATTAAAGAATACAGAACGCTACGATAGGATTGAAATGGAGACCGGCCTTTTCATGCCCTGAGCAGACGGCTAGCACATTGTCTTTACGTTAACGTTGTGAATTGTCATTGCGCCATTTTATCAAATTTAGAGTCTAGAAGATAGAAAAAGATACAGTCTAAAACACATGCCGCAAACTTCAGGGAATCATGCATACAATTGGAATTGCGAAAATCCCGCCGTGCTTTGGGTTCAACCATTAAATTATATGTGTGCACGAACTAGTTTAAACGTTATGATTAGAAAGGACAGAGTGTTACTTTATTTTTTTTTCATCTTGCAAAAACTGAAACATATAGAATAATGCCTTGGGTCAATCCAAACTATGCTAATCTTGTTAAACCATTGCTAACTTCCAGCTTTGATGCATATGATAATGATCGTAGGTATAGTTTTTCGCGATATCCTCGCACTTGAGTCATGAACTAACGAGATATAATTTTAAAAAGGTCTTTACCAAGAGCACAACCACGGTATACTATTGTATGCAGAATCGTGACGGCGTATCTATATATTTATATTTAAATAACGTGTGCGGTTCAACTTTACAACATTAGTAATTTTAACATTGTAAATTTCATAACGAGTAAGCCGGCGGGCAATAAAAAATCCCGCTTGTCTGGTTATGCGGCTTATATGTCTCTCTCTCTCTTTCGATCTGCTATTCCGAAATTCGTTTCAAACATGCTTTGCTTTCGTCCAGTAAATCATGGCAAACGAAAAGTTGTTCCGCAATGATATAAAAGGATACAGAAATTTTGATACTTACAAAATTGCTATAAACCTCCTAAGTCTGCAAGCAAATTAACCCATTTCAAATCATATAACCGTGAAAAAGTCAATATAACAGAGCTATTTCAGACCATGAGATTTTAAATGGGTGAAGTTGCATGCAAATTGAAGAGGTGTATTGCTAGTTTAAATCACATTTTTTGTCAAAGCTGGTATATGCTGTACGTGCAGTAATAAATTAAGTCACCTTTTTTAAGACATGTTTATGGAAAACTAGACGATTTTATAAAATTCATGCACTATTCAAGCATGAAGATAAAATTTGCCTTCGTGTAATTATTTCCCTATACAATTCTCATCCTTAAATCAGTTTTGCATTACATGGAAAAGAAACAAGCTTGTAATAAATAACTGTTTTGTGCTGAGACTTTTTAACCACCTGATTATTTGCTTTCCTATTTTGTTATACAAACCGGCGTACCTTTTTTACTGGTTTGCCGTCATCGCAATCGTACCAAGTCGCTCCTCCACATCTCGATGTTACAACAATGGCAGATCTGAGAAGTATTAAAAACAAGCAACAAATAAACACTTTCTGTTTTGAAAACATGGCGTAGTACGAATTTACTGCAGACATCAAAACAGCTTCACACTTAGTATCGCTCTCCGGTGAAATGTCGCCAGAGTCTGTGATGAAACATGCCTATAAGTGAAAAGTGTCTGGTTTTCGTAAAGAGTCGAGACGCTCGGAATGACTCCAAATTAGATAGCCATAAACTACAGATATACGTTATTATAACCAAGAATAGAACCAAATAATCGCCCTATAAATAGCTGAATTAACAGGAAGCTGACTTAAATTTATTGCTAGTTTTTATATAAACCACTATCGTGAGCTGAAATTAATTTTAAAAATTCCTTCAAATTTATATAGATGCGCGTACAGTTATCTGGCGCATTGCCTAAATTTATACACGAGCGAACGTTAAAATGAAACTCATGTTGGGAAGCAGAACCAGTACTTTTTTGGACGTCACAATTTAATTTTGCAGTCGTGGCATTTTCTTCTCGATTCGCGATGTTGTTAAAAATATTGTAACAGCTAAAGAATTTTTGGCGTATTTCGCAAAACCTAATCGAGAATCTGGTCCACGTGATCGGGTCATGTTGGAGAACTGGTTGTGAATGAGCACTTTAATCGGTGCTCATTAGCTAATTGATATAGCCAAACCCAACCCGCATTAATAGGCGGTTCTTTGGTACGTCATCTGTCTCATGTTGGATCCAACTGACAAAAGAGTTTCCTTGTTTTCAGTGATTCAATTTCATCCAAAATCTTTTGATTCTATGAACAGTAGTCGAAGTGTTGAAGTAAAAAGGTCATCTGACTACGTGATTGGATCGCTATCGACTATTTCCCGGCGAAAAATTTACAAGACGATCACTTTCCAAGATTTCTTCTTCACTCTGTCTCTTGATAATAGTCATGCTATGGTCAAAGGGCAGAGACGGTCTGAGTGGACGGTATCTGATCAATTTTTGTTGTTCTGGTAAAACGTTGTTGTCTTTATGTGTACTATTGCGGATGCTACTGTTCGCCCAACCTTCACGCGACCTCAAATATTTCATATGATAGCTCCCAACGTTACATATAGCTAGCTAGCTCACAAAACAAAGAAAACTCAGTTTCGTCGAATGACTCCTCTTATCGTACTTACAACTTTTCTGCGTGGACACTACATGCACTGTTAAGCCCGTTCCCCACTAGGCGGAATATTCCGTGCGGAATATAAATCTACCAAACTGATTGGCTAGCAATATATTTCGCTGCGAAGCGAACCAATCACGTTGCTAGATTTTTATTTTCCGCACGGAAAATCCACCTAGTGGAAAACGGGCTTTACCGGCAACATGTTGTGTCGTTGAAGACTTGCTAAAACCTGGTCCTTGTCGATAGGGCGATTGGGGTAATGCCAATAGTATTTGGTTACGCAATCTTTGTACACTGGGGCCCTAATGGCATTGCTGTTCATTATTGCTTGCCTTCCCAAGAAGAAGTGACTTCCTGAACAGATTCACTGATAACAAAATAAAGATCTAGACTCGCCATTTCTTGGAGCCGCTGATTGAACATTGTTGCATGGTTATTAAATCAAACGGTATTTAATTGAGCGCACGCGACCTTGACCCATAGTATTGAAGTTTACAAACGATAAGCAAGTGGGTATTTTAGTGACGGAAAACATGCAATTATAGGCCGGAAATTACTCTAAATTAACTGCAAGTTGGACGATCTTGCGTGACTGTATTTACTGCAACATACGTTAGTAAATATACGTCAAACTTAACTGAGTTCGTAAAAGCAAACTGAAAAAAGTGCGATACTAATTAGCCGCATATTTAAGCCTGCATTCCTTCGAACTGAAACCTCTGGAAGTTCTGTACACATTTAAAAAGCGCTAGCTTACGTGAGGAAAAACGTTAGTTAAAAGATAAAAGATATGGCGTAGCATATTTCAAATTGTTTCTTGCTTTGACTTTCTTGTTTGAATAAATATTTTGGTAGATAATTTATTTTTAGTCATTCCAACCACATAACTCATTAATACAGATCACAGGCTTTATCATTTTTCTTGAAATTGGAAATTATTACTAATTTAAGCTCCATAGAACTTGCATCTTGTATGGTATTTCTATCATGCATGCTATTTTGTTCAGGGATTTATGTTAGCTCCAAATGTGAACTTAAACTCAGGGGTCGAAAATAGGCTATTTTACATTGCAGTGTACTTTTGAAGTTAGAAGTTACTCCGCTTTCGGAGTTACTGTAAGATTTAACTCAATTTCTAGACTTAAAATTAGAGGTCATCAAACAGCACTTGAAGATTGCTGCAGTTTACGGAAAGGATTCTTGTAAAACTGATACGAGGCCATTTTTTTAGTTAAGGGTGGATGATATTTACACTTACTACTGCAGAGTTTACTCTCAAAATTTCTTATGTTCACAGGTTTTGCTGCAAGTATCTGTTGTATTCTGTTGTATTCTGTATATTAGTGCGAGCCTTCGATGTACCAATTTTGGTATTTTGTTTGAATAAAGTTTATTATTGTTATTTTGCACTTTAAGCTTTGAACTCGTCGTAATGTTGTATGCACCGGTGCGACTGATTTGGTAAACTGCATTCGCAGACTAAAACGTTCGCATTGTTTACAACACTCTCCCACGTCTGTGAACACAACCTTATTTCAACAGAGCTATGAAAACAGTTATGGAACTTGTTTGATATAGTTATATGGCTCTCTGAAAACGCCCAGTGTCCTTAACAGAAAACGTACTCTTTGAGTGATCGCATGAAAACTTTACCTGGAATAAATATTTATGTATAATATAAACAAGTGCTTCTCCAGTTTACAGTTTACGTGCACATTAACCAATAACACCTGCTCTACAGCTTGCTATTAGGCACTCATAATTATATATCTCGGTTCATATCATTGAACTATAGTGTTTTTGCGGAACTAAGTTGTTGACCAAACACTTAACTATAGCGTTCTTATCAGGTCGCCTATTTAATGCTTAAAATCTGCGATGCAAACAATACAACAATAAGAGATTACGATCACATTGCGATGTCTTCACTTGTTCGTCTTTCTGGTTGCCTTATCAAAATGTAAGTAGGTTGTTTTCAACATATACTGACAAATGACTTTTTGAAAATCTTTTAAGTATTATTGATAAAGAACTCGTGCATGTAGAAAGTTGAAAATTTCATAAAGCAATAAAAGACCACCAAAGTCTTGACCAAAAGGTTGACGATGAAAAAACTTTTTTGCATGGAGTCTAAAGTCTGTAGCATTTTATATAAAATTGACTGCTGATTGCCTATAGTAACATTGGTGGCCGAATTATTAGTCGAACGGGCGCTTTTATTGCCTTATCAACCTACACTGACTTTAAGCATGAAGTCATGCATCGTGTACTTTCAGCCGAGCATCAGCTCAATGGGAAATTGCAAGTTGATTTTGGGCTGAACAACATGATGAAGCCTGGTTTTCACTTGCAACACAAATCGCAAGGATAAGAGAGGAAACAAAAGAAGAGGTCTATAGGGATGATTCACAAAAACAAAGCGAAATGAATTTCTTTTGAATTTTCTTTGTTCTGCCTTGGCTTCATACGCCCTTATCACGATGCTTAAGCCTGGTTCACACTGGTCGTAAAAATCGGGGATTTCCATTATCTGTGGTCATTCATGGGCAAAACCTTTTGTCTGTCGGAAGAAAATACAATAGATCGCCGATGAATTACGACCAGTGTGAACCAGACTTTCTGGACTTCAATTCATTGCGTTTCTTTGTTTTGCCTTTTGTCTTTTCTTATGTTTATGCATGCTCGCATGTGAAAACGAGGCGTTCATCTGCCACACCTGGTTTAATATTAAGCAGAAATGCGATGATAATCAGTAAGAACCTGGTTTTCAAGATGAACGCAGCGAACCTCGTTTGTATTACAACTCTAGTAGCTCTTTTTCTTAAATGGTAAGTACTATACCCATGATGTTGTGAAGCGCTCTGTAGTTTGGTTGATACCTTTGTTGGAGTTTTAGTTTTAGACATGTATTCGTGAAGCTGCCAAATGGCACATCTTATTGTGTAAAAGCAAATTACTCGGCAATTAAAATGTCATGTTGTTCATGCTTACAACTCTTCAGCGTAAAACGAGATCTATGTTTTGCATAAGATGTGCATAGCATGTCCTTGTTTGAAAATCGTGATCCTTGGTACAAGTTACGTGGACTTGGGAACAGATCATTATAGATGTCAATTCCATGCGGTTGTCTGATTAGACGTGTTAATCTGTTTCTTGAATGCATTTTCACTTTTCAAATTCATTTTGCTGTTGAGATGTATTAATGTTCTTGCATACTGCACTTAAATGATAGCACTGCAAAGGATTTATTAAAATTGTCACCTGAAATACGATTGATACGGTTGCAACCTTTTTAGCACCAGTACTTTGGCAATCTTCCTTAAAGACGACGAAAACATCCGTGTGATGCGTCCCAACAAAACTCTTTCTAAATGTGAACTTGAATCTAGAATAATGGAGCTAAGAAATTTGTTGTCGGAAATTAAAAATAAGATGAAGCGACTAAACAATGAAATGCTTCATATAAAACGAACACTTAAGATGCTGGCGCCAGGTAAGTCTTAAATAGTTAGTGATAGCAGGATCTTTACACATCTTTTCACAGTGGTGGTACAGATGAACCTGTATATAATAAAATTATGTTGCTGAATTTCTATTTTTTAGGTGATATGGTATATTCTTCATGTCTTCAGGTTTTGCAAGAAAATAGGTGTGCAGCTGAAAAAATTTTAATCAAATATTTCTAAATGCATGTTTTAAACGTACCTACAAATAAGTAAAAATTTCTGAATTCATGATGAGACTAAAAGATGATGTTACGGTTTTTCAGTGAGGCAACAAATGGGGTTTATCGGATCAGGACCTATACATCTGCAAATTTTACAGACGTGTATTGTCACATGACTTTGTTGCCCGGATGTTATGGAGGCGGGTGGACAATGGTGATGAAACTCGATGGGAGCAAGGTAGTTACATGTACACTTGCATATAGTTAAAGGTCATCATTGCGTTAAATGAACATGTTTAAAAGCCATGGCCACTAGTGACATATTGCATATTTCAAAAGCTCTAATTCTCAAACTTTTAGGCCGGTTGTCCAGCACTAAGATTTGTTCGAGCGCAAAATATATCTAGGAAAGTGACTGCTATGTATATTTTTCGTTTCGCATTGCGTGACAAAGGCGCCTAGAAGAGAACCGGCTGCATCAAGGCCTTGTTTTGCAATCTACATTAATTATTTAATAGCATGTGAAGACCTGTTGCCGTGGCATGGTATGTCATTGACTTTTACATCGTTTATCATCACAGGAAACATTTTCTTATTCGTCAAATTATTGGATCAACATGAAAAGTTATTGCCTTGAGAATGGGCGTACGGGTTTGGATAAACAAGAAACAAAACTGCCGACGTATTGGAGTACTTCATTTAACGAACTTTGTATTGGAATGAAAATTGGTAATGCTCTTCGTTTCATCCAATTAAACTACACAGCAACTTCCTTGTACGATATATTACAGTATGGAGTGTTCCATTCAACTAACATTCCTCGTGAAACGTGGAAGTCTTTGTATCACTCTTCATCACTCCAAAGATATTGCGGCAATCAAGGTTTCAATGTAATTGGTGCAGATCCTACCCATGCCCGAGTGAGGATTGGGATCATAGGAAACGAAGGTGATAATTGTATCTACCCTGATTCTTTCATTGGATTTGGAGGGCTTGAAGGAAGATATCGGAGGTACTGTGGAATAATGAACATGACTAACAGCTGTGGCAACAGTGCTTATTGCTCAGCAGATAACGGGAACAAGGAAATCAGAGCTATGGGATATATATTTGTGCGTTAGGTAAAACTTTCTTTCGTAGAAAAAGTTTGCTTACCCAAGGAAAGAGATTAGTATAAAGGATAAATTTATAGACACCGTTATGAATAGTACTTCTTCAATTTTATTAGTCAGTAACATTTATTGTTGCTTTGCATCTGTTCACAAGCAGGGCTCTGCATGCATTTTCCATCTTCAGCCAAAATCAATTATACTGCAATGATGAAATTGTTATATAAAGATTTGTTTAGATGGTTAGCATCTTAATTAGCTGAGTAGTTACACCTCAACATGCAGCAAAATAAGATTCGGTCAACATTAACTTCCGATAGAAAAAATAAATATATAGTATATAGAATATATAGCATATTATTTTTGTTATATAGCTAGTTATTTTCACAATTAGGTGTATTTTTTATTTTGTGTTACTCACTTTGTCGAAGTCAAGGCTGAACCAAAAACACTAGATTAAGCCAAAATAGACTTGTGGTCCTTCATTGTAAGTACGACTCATGGTAAACAGGCAGGCTCCGCTCTCCCTCAAATGAGCTGCCAGAACTACTTACATTATTCGATAATATTTATAAAGAAATTGATATCCACGTATCCACCCGAAATTTAATAATTCACTTTGATTCCTACCTGCAAGATTATTTTTGAGATCTTTCGCGCATGCTCACATGACGTAAAGGTGTATTTAATTCAAAATGGCGTCAAAATATAAAACAATGATGTGTAGCGTTAGTACGCTTGCTTTAGTAAGCTAAAGATATTCTTCTATACAATGTATAAAGTTTGTTTCCCATTCAAAATATTCATTACTCAACGTACTGCTGCGAAAAGTAAGCTCATAGGTATTTGTGAAAAAACCCCAGAAATGTACAGCGTGAATAAGCGCATTACAACTGTCGGAATCCTGGTTTCCTTGAGATATCAAAAAGTTTTTAGAGCGATTTATACCAGTATTTTGTTTATCAAATTGTTTTACCATCGAATAGTTTCACTAAATGACAGTTTGTCAGCGTCTCAACAGGTCTTATTCGAAGTTTACCACCTATCTCACTAACCACGCCACACTACCCAGGGTTGGTAGGCTTTTCCACATGCTCGGAGCCAAATGTGACTTGAAAAGTGGCCAAATTCAATTATAGGAGGCCAAACAGTGGTAATTTAAAAAGAGGCAAGAAAAAAGCCAAATTAGAAGCTAGTACCCAGGCCTTTTTTAACTCCCACTTAGTGACGTCTGTTGTAGGGGGAACCCAGTGGACCTCATGGGTGGAACTTGACGTAGCACTAGCTCATTCTCAGGCTTCGTACGCCACCACGTGGTCTACGCATCTTAACTATGCATGCATGAATATCATGCGAAACAAGATTGCAGAGAGCATTGTCTATTTAAAATATTCAAATAATTCCATAAGCAAAAGAGACCAAAAAGTATCCCCTGAATGGCCAAGTTTTTTTTCCGAGGCCAAACAAGAAAAAAAGAAGCCAAAATCGAG
>JAODVQ020090333.1:0-17249 GCA_025400075.2 Phenganax stokvisi
CAAAAAGAAGTCGCTATTACTTGACACGTGTTCTTGAATCTTCCCATATTTTTTCTTTCAAATTTCCTTTATGTTTTTATTTCCTTCACTTTTCCTTCATTTTCTTAAGACTTCCTTCCAAAAGGAAATTTCCTTCAAAGTGGAAACCCTGGTTTGGTTCTACGTTTCCATCTCTCAAAAAGCTGTTACGTCATTTTGTCACATGGTAGTCAAATGGCAGCTACTGCTAAATATCAGTCATGAGAAAATCATGTGAATTTTTTTCAATACACGCGTAGTAGTTTTGTTTGTATGAAAAACTCATAAAAAAGACCGAACAAGTTTGATTTGCTTGTTCTTATACGAATATAACCTTCTGAACTTTACCACCATTCTTAAATAAGCGCCCCTTTCGAATAAGCGTCTTAAAGTTTACCTAGGTTTTAATTTTTTTAGCGCCTCCTCCCAATAAGCGTCTCTCAGATAGGTCCTCTTTTTTGTCTTTAAAGTAATAATGATAAAGGTCTCGAAGCTGGAAAAAGAACACATTTACTGTTGAATATTGATGCCTGTTTTAAGTCTTGGTATTACAATTGTGCTATTGTACATAGAATGTAAAGGAAAGTTGACTAGGTTCTCTCAATAAATAAACTTAGTTGATGAAACATTGCAGGCTATATCAAATTCTCATACTTTGCCTTGTGGTGAATATTTTAATATTTCTTCTGTTATTTCTGTTGCAACCAGAGGATAGTAGTGACCGCAAACAAGGCAAGTCATAACTTATGTTGTTTATGCTGTTGTGCCTTGGTATTGATTGTGAAATCTTGCTTTGCTATCGCTCCGGCCAATGCCAGATGATTTCACTTCTCAGGAGAAACCTTCTTGATTAAGATTGATAAGCTAAGATTCTGGACTTTTACCAAGGGTAAAGTTATCTGGGGCTGGTAGTTTGAAACGTGTTTAGCTTTAATGGTGGATATGGTCAAAATGTATGCATTCCTGGTACAATGAAATTGGCAGTTTTTAACTGAGTACAATAATTATGTATTTAATCATTGCTTTACTGCATAATATTTGATTTGAAAGTTTTGGAAGATGTGTGGGAGGGTTTTTTAGTACTGACTTATCCACCATTTAAGCTAAACGGGCTTCGAACAACCGGCCCCTGGCATTGGAGAGAATAAAATATAATATCAACCAAGCTGCAATGGAATTTGCATTGCTGTTTATTAAGAAGCAGATTCTTCTATATGGCATGTGGTGGTTTGACCTGTAGCAACTCTATTTTTACAGCTAGTAGTCGCAAATTTTTCAAGAGCAAACTCCCTTTTACAGTTGTGATTAGTGAATTTGGTAAGCTATTAAAGTTGAAAAGAAGAAAAGTACACTAGTTGTAAAATGTTGTAAAGTGTAGAAAATATAGTCGTGTGAAGTTCAGAAAAATACATGGCCAAAATTTATAGCGTTTTTGAGAAAATTCTTCAATTTCAAGTGCCTAATACAAATATATACAAATTTTGCTAACTTTGCATTGCTATATTTTATGCATTTTTCCAACATTTTGTGACTAAATGTTACTATTTTACTAATTTTATGGGATACTCTTTTCAGCTTTGGTGATGGAATATATGATATCCTCCTTTTCGACACAATCAAAATTTAACTTATTAGTGCAATACGACAATTAAATTACCCTAGTGTTTAATGCGAACAATTAATTTCATTCCTTATAGGCAAAAAATGGAAAATAGTTTGCCTAATTAGTAACTTATGAATCTGTCTGAAATGATAACATAATTTGATAATATAATTATTATTGCAGAGGAATTTGAGAATGATATTCCACATACAGTGAAATCAATTTTGAATGCTCTACCTGATGTGAATATTTTGATTGTTAGCAAGAAAACACCTTATCCACCATTAGATATTCCTGATGAAAATGTCCAGGTTTGTATATATCCATGCTGAACTAGCTTTTTTGCAGCTTATTGATTGGAACAATTTTGCTGTTTAGATTGTTGTCAGAGAACAACCTGCAAGCAGTCAACAGCAATGGGGCAATCCTGTGTTGTAAGTTATAAGTTGATGCCTGTGTTTGAATCGTTAAGTGGCAAGAATCTTTCTCTGGTGAAGAGAATTGTCTACCATTTGACAGAGTGTAATGTGATTTATAAATAAGGCACATTCTGGTGCATGAGTTGTTGTGACATTATCATTTCTGTAGTTATATCAAAACAAAGTATGTGTTAATGATGCCAGATGCCATTAGACTTGATGATGGTGAAACACTTCAAAACTTCGTCTTCTCAAACAATGCTGGAATCACAGCTTTTCCTATTGACAGTCAATATGAATGTGCCCAAGTGAACGTTGATATAAGGTTTGGAATTAAATGTAGCTCACACTACTAGAATAAATATGCACAATCCTAGACTTTGTTTTGAACACTTTGTATCAGTGAAAGTGAAATTTTTGCATAAGAACATATACCTGGCAGCTCTTCTCTAAATGATCTCATATATGTATGAGTACATGTACAATCCCTGACCTCTATTTATTTCTATTAGGCAGTGGACCATAAAATATGAAGGAAAATCAAGTGAGAATGCATTGAAAAGATTATGACTGTATAAAATTTATACACTAAACTGAATAAAAACAAAGCTGTCAAAACGGCCAGAAAACAACTTGAGTCACATTATGTGTTTATTGTACATGTGACAAGCACATTTTTGTACCATTTTTTTTAGATGCAGAGTTCTGTGATGCCATAACGTCTTCATCAACTTCTTCAAAAGTTGTTCTACTTTTTCCAACAGCTTTCTTGGCCAACCTCAGTGAACCATTTCAGAGGCCTTATCCTGATGGTAAATGCAGCATCTTAATGGTCAACTAATCTTGCTTCTTGTGGCCAGGGCTAACAGATTTGCTAAAGGTCAAAACAAAGAAAACAAAGGGCCATTGAATTCAGAGTTTGGTTTATTTCTTCAGCGAATCTTGGCTACTCTGACTATACCCTTTCTTGTGTGCTATATTGAACAATTGTCTTTTTCGTTTAAGCTTTGTTCATTCAGTTTTCTGCAAGAGGCTGGAAAACGAAGATTTTTGAAGATCACATATTTACCAAAGGAAGAGATTTATTTACTGATCCACACAAAAGGTGCTTCACATACATGTATAGCCTCTTTCATTTGGTATACTACCTTAGGTTAAGTAGTTTTAGATCTATTGCTATTTTTTTAATAGTTGGAAAGCTGAGCAAAAAAGGAAGGCTCGATTGTTACAGATGTATCAAAGGTATTAGTTAAGTTGACTGTCATCGTTCTGTCATTTGCATGGTGAAGACAGGATTTTTGCGTCAGTACGAAATGAAACTTCAACAACATCCAACATTTGCTGAAGACTTTGGCATAATTTCCTTTGTAATTGCATAGATTTGGTATAAAATTGGTTACCCAAAACGGAATTGACAAATGGTTTGGCTGTAATAGGGTAAGTTGTTCAGCTGTTTGTTATAACTAAATCATCCAACAATATGCTTTTTAATCAGGTGAATTCATTTAGGATACAGCACGATGTTTCGGAACTGTGGTGGATGATATGCCAGAATACATTTACCAAGGAAAATGGACCCCACCATGTTGCATGCGTACG
Source organism: Phenganax stokvisi (assembly GCA_025400075.2). NCBI lineage: Eukaryota > Metazoa > Cnidaria > Anthozoa > Malacalcyonacea > Clavulariidae > Phenganax > Phenganax stokvisi. Next base: position 3,640 of record JAODVQ020090333.1, read on the forward strand.
TATGAACTTACACAAGTGTCCATACTGAGGTCAGGGATTGTGCATATCTATAATATTTTCATTATTTAAAAAAGAATTGTAATACATCTTCTGATGAAAAAATTTCATCTTGATTGATTTAAAGTGCCTATATTAAGGCCAGGGATTGTACATATTTATAATATTTAGATCATTAAAAACTCCATCTTGCAAAAACTCTTGCCAAAACTCCATCTTCATTGATTAAAGTGTCCATATCAAGGATATTTCTGTTACTAAAGGTGGTTTAAAGGAGACAACACGGTATGTTTTTCGAATTTTGGTCGAGTCTGGTGTCAGTTATTGGCTTGAAGTAAGTTGAGTAGGACAGAACATACTGCCGCTAAACGTCGACCTCGTTCTACGTTTATGTTCATGTAAACTAGTGCACCGTGAAGACATAATCATCGGAGATATGATTTGAAGAGTTGACCAAAGTTGTTGTATCTTTGTCTTCATGTTTATGGAAAATTGTATTCAGTGAGACAATCATTGCAAGTGTTGCTTGAAAACGTGTATTTGCTGTTTATGTCAAGGGTGGTAGCTTGCTTGGCGCCGTACGAAGTGGCGATATAATTCCTTGGGATTATGACGTAGATATTGGTGTATACCAGCATGAAATAGCCAAGGTATATGAATATAAAATTTCAAACTGTAAGAGATTTTACGGAATCGAAGATTCTGTGGCCATGCAAAAGACATGTGTACTTTTGAAGCGCAATAATAACACTTTTATATAGTGTGATCAGTTGCGAAAAGTTCAAGAATCTTTTGAGAAGAGATACATAGACGATCAAGGTTTCGTGTGGGAAAAAGCAAGAGAGGGAGACTTTTATCGAGTTCAGTTCAGCGAATTGAATCATTTGCATGTAGGTAGGTATTCGTGTTGATTTCTTTCTGCGATGGCATAGTAGCTGTCTAACTTTACCAAGGTCCCCATAATTCGTGGGCTGTGTTCGTGGGCAGTGATTTTTGGTAGGTAAATACGAGTGAAAAGTTGTTCCTGGTTGATATAACAGGATTCAATAATGTTGTGCCGCTGCATCCCTCCGACAATATTGTTACCATGTTTTTGCAACTTGTCAAGTTTGAACAACTGCTACTTTTCAAGGTTTTGCCTAAAATTTAGTCTACTAATGAATAATTGAATTGCCATCTTTATTTTCAGATATTTTTCCGTTCTTTGAAAAGGATGGCATTATGACAAAAAATACTTGGTTCAAAACACATCGTCAGGATTCAGAATTTCCTGCGCATTACTTGAAACCGTTGATGACAATAGGCAAGGAAATGTGCATGAAGTTCAAAAGCATGACAAAAGCTTGATTTTAATGTTCAAAAGCCAGTCGATCATGCCAGCTCTTTAGCAAAATAACTTGCCTATGAGTACGACCGTCAAGGAAAACTTGTTTTTCCTACACACGGGCAAGAAAGAGTTACGAAGGATAATTGGTGTCGTCGGTATGGGTCTTCATATTTCCAAATTTGATCGGTCTGATGCATGTTTGTATGCCAAGACACTTTCGCATGCTGAAATCTTGATATAATTGCACGTTTTTAATGAGAACCTAGAAGTAATGCAGTCTTCATTTAGATTTCATTGGAATCAAAGCAAGTGTACCCAATAAGTACAGAGAATTCTTAGAATTGAAGTTTGGTAAAGGCGTGATTGAAAATCCACAATTTCCTAACCCGAAGAAAATAAGGGTGAAATTAATTTCCACTTAACTGTAGAATGAGGTTTTCTGTTTGGAAAGTTAATCACCAACATCAAGAACTAATTGTTGAATTATTGGTTTTAGAAAAAGAAGAGCACACCAGTTTAAGAAAGATGAACAATAGATAATTTATTTTCAAAAATGAAGATAATGTACAAAGTTAGGTGGAATTTATAATGAATTATTGCAATGTATATTCTTGTCGATTTGGGGGCCGGTTGTTCGTCCGCCCTTTAACTTAAAACGGTGGATAAGTTGGAATTCAAAAACACTCCCACAGATCTTCAAATCAAACGCTATGTATAGAGTAAAACAATGGGGAAATACATAATGATTGCAGTCGGTTAAAAAACTTTCAATTGCGTTGTTCAAGGACTACATAAATATGATTTCTAGTTTGAACTTATCCGCCGTTTAAGCTAAACGTGCTTCGAACAACCAGCCCCTGGTATATAAAATTTTAGCAATGTCTAGATAATACAGGGCTTTAGATTCGGCTAGACATGGTCTAAAAGGTATGCCAGTAGAGTTGTTGAAAATCTTCTTTTTTATAAACCTTATTTCCGACTCGAATATCATACAAGCGAAAAAAAATTTTTAAAATGTTGTACACATGGGTCAATTCTAAAGCTCGCTATAAATTTGCATGCTTATTTCATTGTGAAAAAACTTCCTACTTTGTTGCAATAAGATCACATCTATATCCACGTTTTTACGAGTCATGTGTATGTGAAACACCGTCACGTTTTTAAATATATTTTTATACAGTATGCTGTACAAACAATTTCAAGTTTTATATAAATTGTCTACTTTCAAGGTTATTGTAGATGGTATTTCACGGTCGTACATCTTGATACAAAATACCAAGTGCTTGCTTGAATTCACTCATTTCTCTTTCAAGGTTTGCTGAAAACAGAAACCGTAAGTTTCCTTCGGGATTTTTGCATAAAAAGATACATTACAATTTTTCTCGAATGACTTAATCATTACAAATATGTACAATCCCTGACCTTGATAAAGGCACTTTATTTTGCATTAGAGGATGGTACAATTCTTCGTTAAATGATTGAAACTATTGTAAATGTGTACTACTCCTGACCTTAGTATCGGCACCTACGGGATACCGTCTCTCTGTTGCAGTTTTATGGTACGATAGATCTGCTTACATATTCTATCCAAGACTGCAAAAATCTCTTGTAGTTTATCCTGTATAACTTTACTGTTTTCTTCGTATATGCCTACTAAAGTTTCTTCCACCGTATTACCCGTGTTTGTCGCCTGCATTTCCAAAGCTTTTCTTATTTCTAGAGAAAAATGAAGATAGGAACATTACGGATTTAATATTTTTAAGATTTTCACAAATGTTTTTGAAATAAAACCTTGAAATATGTACCTGCTAAAGAATCGGCATCACGTTTTCTTTTCGCGTTTATGTCGTCTACAAATTGTTGGGTACTTCGCTGTAAATCGCTGTGTGTATATAACAAAGGCGCCGGGCTTTTTGATGTGAATGCAGCATGCATTGCTTTTGGCTGCGCTGTTTCATCAGTGCTATTTGAAAAAGAAAATATAAAACTTTCAAAACTAATTGGATAGCATGAGACCTTGAATAATCTAGCAGCTTTCAAGAAAGTTGGTGAATATTAAAGTATGTTATTTTCTTGTACCCTTGAGGTACTGCTGAAAGACCTTCGTTGTTATCTTCGCGGCTTATTGCATCTCCAGTGCTTTCGCCGGTAAAAACAAGCTCTCTTGTCTGTTGCTCAGACGTTGCTTTGGCGTCCATATCTCAGGTTTGTATGTATTCCTTGGTCCACATTAAAATGCTAAAGCAAACAAAAATGTTGTTAGCAAGGACATTTAAATCCCGAAAAAAACATGACATCAACAAGGTACGTTGCATACTTCTGGTTTTGCTTCAAGAAAAATGTGTGCTTTATTCTTTCTGCCTTTAATTATGATCTTTTTTGAAATGAAAATGTGGTTGATATGGATAAAATGCTTCAAAAAAGAATTTTCAAAGATTTTTAAAATGTCCGCTTTGAAAGAGAAGCGATTTTCCCGCTGCAAAAGACGTGATTTGATTGGTGGATATATTTAGCTACACCATATACGGTATCAAAAATATAGCAGATGAAGAGGAAGGCTTAAAAACAACAAACTTTTAAAATTGCGAGTTTTGAAATATTTGTGCCTTTTAATCGTCATTTTTTATGAAATATACCTTGGTAGTGTCTAATGAAATAAGAGAAGCTTTGGTTTTTGTGTTTATCTGGCAAGAAATACGTTTTTTCTTTAAATTCCGGTAACCCATCCCGATCCTATCCGTACTTGTCAACGTTAGCAACATTGGAAGCATTCCTTGCTTTTAACCATCTGTCCTTGATAAATTTGTCTAGGTAAGTGGGTATTAAAGTCAAACAGGCTTTGATTTTGGTTTTTATGTGGGAAAAAACCGTGATTTATGGCAACCTTCATTAGCAAACATTCGTTCAATTCCAAGAAATATTTAGCTAGTGTCAGCATAATATCAGTGCTCACTGCTCAGAATTGCAAAAATAATATGTACATTACTTTAGTGTTAATAATTGTAACCAGATGTACCCTATAGAACGTTCAAATCTTTTAAAATATATTTCGCTGCTTTTTACCTTAAATTTGACATGAAATTTAAATGTCAGTTAATTCAACACCACAAAGTAACCATTAATTTGGAATTAAGTATGTCACAGTGTATTATATCTTTTTAAAGGTCCTGTTTCATTACTGACCTCAAAATTTGACTTCTAAGGCTTTATAATCCTTTGTCAATGTATTGATCTGCAATCTACCAGTGTTTGGTTATTTTAGGTGTAAAAATTTTGGTTGTTGATTGTTGAGCTGAACAACAGCAACAACATTGTACAAAACATGAAATCAGTGATCTTTTTAGCTGTGTGCTGATAGAAACTAAGCATTGCCGACTTATATATCTTGTTCAAATCATTCATTCCAAAGAAAAATGGAAACTTTACAAAAATTGGCTCGATCACTTAGAACAGCTCGAGCATCAGATTTACCTGGGGGTAAGTAAAACATTCTATTTGACCACCTAACATTATGCTAGCTGCATGATAGACAGTCTCAAATAGTTTATAGATTGTGCAGGGAGAGGGATCAAGTGTTTTGTTTATAACTTTATTAGTTTGGCTGAAAATACACCCTCATCTGTGCAGTTCAAAATTTCCAATTTACTTTGCATTGTAATTAAGTACACTGCCAGACTTGTACCAAAAAGTCCTTTGATATAAAATGAAGCCAAACAGGCATCAATCTAGTACACTTGACATTCCCAAGCCACCAGCTTTATTTCGCTCAAGTGCTATTTAACAAATTTACAGATGCATTTATTTATGAAGAAACCCTGGGGGAATTTATATACAATAAAAAATTCCATAACATCGTCCATGTTTCTGTTCTGTAAAAGATTACAGCTTGACTGATCAAAACCTGACATGTATTGTACTTTGACTATTATCTAATATTTTAGATAATGATTCAGCTTTCTATATGTTAATGCCAATGGTCATGCAAAACCAACATAGGTACAGTATCATATACGTAGAATTATCATTATTCATTTCTTAGCTTTTATAAGCTTGATGTGTGCCTCTGATTCTTCTCATAATTTGCCAACTTTCTACCATTAAAACTTCTCATTCAAGAGCGGTTTCTGAGCTGATTTCATCATCCTCATACAAGGTCAGCCATAAAGCAGGAAGAGCAAAAAGGAGCCTATTGCATGTTGCAGCCAAGTATGTGCTTCCAGCCACTGTCATTATGTTTTTTTGTGATAACCCATATGCCATATATATTTTCAAACATGACCAAACTGTCATTCCACTTTGCCTAATGCCATGGGATTCTGAAGTTCCTTAATCATGAGGTTATTACTTGAACTGCAGTGTTGGTGCATATGACTGTCTGGCATTTTTGTTGAGAAAAGGAGCAGATGTAAATTGTCAGGATATTGGTGGGGTTACTCCATTACAACTTGCTGCTAGGAATGGGTAAGAAAGTGACGACCTATATATGCCACTTGCATTGCAACCAGTTTGAAGTTTTTCTCATAAAAATACAAGGACACATTGCACCTCCTCATATTGGGCCTGTATTGTTCTAAATTTACTATTGGTCTAGTTTAATAGGAAATGCATGGTTTAAACTTTAAACTGAGGAGATCAAAAGAAAGCTATACGAATGTGGCAGTTTGCTTATAAATTTCTATGTCCTATCCATTTTGCAGTAAAATTTTAAGGCTAAATTATTTGGTTCAAAGTTTGAACCAAATGATCTGGTGCTAGACTTTATTGTAAATTAAGTAATTTGATGATTAAATTACCAAACAAAATTTGGTTTTCAGTAGCCTTGGATAGGTTAGGATAACTCTTCTCAAAATTTATCCCAATCACACTTCAGCATTAATTTTATTTGCTATAAATATCTCAAGGCATACAAAATGTATTCAGAAATTGTTGGAGTGCAAAGCAAACGTTCATATTCACAACAACGAAGGGATGACTGCGGTGAGTGTGCAACAAATTAGTCTTGACCATTCAAGCATTTGAGATCTGATTTTAAAGATAAATTTTGTTGAATGCTAGGTACATTGGTTGGCATCAAATGGTCGAACTGAATTACTGGGGGAATTATTAAAACATGTTAATGATGTCGATATTGAGGTTGTATTTGGAGCATGCAGAATTGATCTAGAAGTATGCATTGTTTGTTTGTGGGTCTGTTTATATGTCTGTCTCCTTGCTGATTTGTTTGTGTGCTGGCTTGTTTGTTGTTGTGTTTTTTGCTTGTTTGACTGTTTGCTTGTTTGTTTGTCTAATTTGAAATATGTTACCTGGGGCTATCTTGAGCACTTTTTAGCATGAACACAACTCGATATTAATTTTGTACTATTTTGTAGGATTCTCAAGGTCAAACTGCTCTGCACAACGCATGCCTTTCAGGACACACTTCTGTACGTTTTGTGTGTAGAACCTCCTATTGTTATTAAACACAAATCTCTGCCAGAAATAGACAAAACATATAGGTGCTTGTAACTGAAACGGTGGATACCGTAAGATTGGATATGAAAGATTGAAAGATATGAGGAAGTGTTTTCAAATTCTGGCTAATCCACCGTTTAAGCTAAGCGAGCTTCGTATGAATGGCCTCTGTTCATACATCTAATATCACAAAGTGTGTATTTTTCTACAGAGTGTACTTCTGTTGCTGGAAAGAAAAGCTGACATGTCTAAGTCAGATCATAAAGGATGCACGCCTTTGTTTTATGCTTGCAGGTTAACTAGTGAACTAGCTCATTTTGGTAAAAGACACTGACTTCAGCTTTCTGCTCAAAATTGGTTATTTTGTCCATACGCAGTGTAAACATGTACACAATTTACAAACTTCGCAGGACTACATACAATCTGCACTTTACAACATTTGGCTAGGATGCTCTTTTAATATGTGACGATGGATTTCGCTCTTCTCGTCTAGCTCAAAATTTAGTCGATAGATGGTATCGTCCATTAACTCATGTTTTTTTTCCCTGAAGAGCAGTCTGCTGAAATGCATACCGCTGTTTACAATTTTACGATATAAAACTTGTGTTGTAATATTGTCCTTCAGTTTCTATGTGTTTTGCAAGTTTTTATTCTCCATTTCTGCAGACATGGTCACCAAGATTGTGTCAGATTGCTTCTTAGTTCTGGCGCTCAATTATTGAGAACAAACGACCAAGAAACACCACTTGATATTGCTTTGAAGGTTCGTTTCTCGAATTGAAGATATAGTTTGGAAACTTGACCAAAGTCTTCGTTCTGTCTTTTTGTTCATGTTTACGTAAACTTGCCGCGGTGAAGACATAGTCATTGGAGATATGATTTAGAGACCTGACAAAAGTCTTTGTTTTATCTTTTTGTTCATGTTTATGAAAACTTGTGTGCGGTGAAGACATAGTCATTGACGATATAGTTTAGAAACTAGGCTAAGCTAAATCTTTGTTCGCTTTAGCTGTTTTTTTCGCTCATATGCAGTGGTAGCTATATCAGCAATCAAATTGGTATAATTTTAGAATGGCTATGAAAGTGTGTGTGCTACGATACTAGAATACTATCCTTCACTTCTCAATTCTCTCTTGCTTCTGGTTAAAGATACTAGTGTCGAAGAGTCCAAGGTATAGATGTTTCTTTCATTTAAAGGGAAAAGAAACTACAGCCACTCCTCTAAATTTGTATCAAACTGCATACGACTGGTTGGATTCTTAAACCGTTTCATCAGTATTATTATGTTTTTAAAAACTCATCAATTATTTTTTGTAGATTTGCAAAGTGTTGCGTTATTTATGTCAGTCTAGTGCTTCGCTACAAAATAAGATAATGTCAGATCTTGGCGATTTGGCGACAAATGCTGGTTTAGAACTACTCAGGTATCTATGTGTATACTGAGAAATAACTAGTATACAAGATTTTGTGGATGCACCGCGTAAATTTTTTTATTTACGTGGTGTTTCCACAAGAACTTATATATTAGCTAATTAATCACCATGTAAACATTCAAAGAAATTATACTGAGAAATACTGAGAGGTGATAATTGAAAGCGCAGAAAATGCGGTTTTAATAAAGTTTTTTAGTGTTTTCTTAGTAAATCATCTTTTGCTCTTAGCTTATCGAGTGACTACGACATTGCCGTGCCCAGTTTTCTTCGCATTATCAAAGTAGTTTGCAAGTTGTGCGTTCGCCCTTCATTGCTTGGCAACCAACGTCCTTGCGATGACACCTCTGGTCCTCACATCTACCCACGCACGGACAGTACGGGCAGCCGAATCCGCGCTGCGTTCAGCGGTCGTCTTGGTAGCAGTGCAAGCAGTTGTAGTGATGATCACGAGTCACCTCGAACGAACGCGTTCGCGCCGTTGGAAGAGGTGTGTATAGAGACTGTCTATATCAAAGTCAGGGATTGTACTTACAATATTTAATTCATTTAAAGAAAAGTTGTAATATATCTTTTCATGCAAACGTTCGTCTCCTTTGATTTAAAGTGCCTTTGCATGAAGGTCAGGGATTGTACATGTTTATAATGTTTTTGAAAAGGTCTGGGAAGCCCTTGAAGAATGGTTTCTTTTGTTGCTCAATGAGATGGAGGACATTGAGGGAGAATCAGGAATTGAGGACGGGGGCTTGTTAGATGGAGGGGTATATGGGAGTATTAGTTTACGTGCGAATTCACCGGTGACGAGGCATCTCTCAGAGACCTTATACCCCCTCCAACGTCACTCTCTGTCCTCGAAACAAGATGAATTACTTGATACTGAAAAGAAATGCTTGCTGTCACGGAGTGTGAGTGCTTCAGGGAGACTGGGAGGAGACCTCTCGCGTAATGTAGCTGCAGCCTTAGTTCCCTTCCGTGCGCATAGTCTTAGACATAAGCTACTGCGCATGGGCAGTGATGCCACATTTAGGCTGAGTCAGCCTGCGATTGAAATGAACCTTGATCGTCTTGGTAACAGCATTGTGAGTCCCGGATGCAGCAGTCCAAGTGAGGCAAATGCGTTTAGCTTTCCTGGGGCAGAACAGGTGATTCGAAGAAACAGCGATCGTAGATCGGTTAGATCCGTGAGCAGTCCGACGGATTTTGGTCAGTCGTTTCCAGGCTATCGTTCTACGATAAATAGCCCCGCTGCGAACGACACTCACGTAGATACCCTCGCGGGCCGTGATGCGCCCACGAGACGTGACGTACGCGTGGTACACGACACTCGCGTGGAAGATGGACAGTGCGACTCGCGTGTTGACAATCGTATTGTAAGCCCAGCGTTCTCTTCTGTTGATCGCGATGTTATCACGATGACCGCTGACCGTCTGTGCGTGATTACTCATGGTTTTTATCTCTGCTGTTGTAGCCAAACACGTTGGGACAGACGGTAAAGACTGCTTGCTTTATCACGTAGGTTGTAATTATAGTATTAACAGTAGGGTCATCTTTGTATGTTTCGGCATAAATCAAGAATCGCCGTTTTGATCAAAGAATATCGATTAGTGCACGAAACACGAGGATATCACTAATCATGCACTTGAATGCATAAAGTGTGTTTCATTTGTTCGTCAACAATTCCGGCCTTCTCGTTTTGACTTGATGTCACGTTTGCTTTCCCTGGTTTATCTACTCCGTACGGTTTTGTTGTTTTTTTTGTGGCAAGCATACTTCTGATTAAAGCTTTAATTTCTTACGAGAGCTTCTGTGTTCTTTTTTCAGGAACGGTGCACCTCCAAGATTTGTCGACTTTGTGAGCCGACATGAAGAAGTTTTACAAGCTTTTGTTGCAAAGTTTGTCTTAAACTGAATCTGAAAGCAATGCGATAGATAACTTGTGCTTTACACTAACTTTTCATTTAGGCAAAGAAAAGGAGTTTCTCAGAAAGAACTTATAAAAATTAGTAAAGTTGCGAAGTTTGGTTGCAAAATGTTGTAAAATACGGAAGATATTGCTCTACGGATTTGGCAAATTTTGTATACTTTTTGTAATATGAGCGAAAATTACCAGGTCTTTTAGTTGCAAATTTCCGAACGTGATGGAACAGTATACAAAGTTGCCAAATGCGCAGGGCTATACTTTCCGTATTATGAAACATTTCGCAACCAAACTTCGCAGTTCTATTAATTTTAGTTTTGTTCTTTCTAGCATTGGTGATTGATTTCTTTCGCATTACCTAAGTCAAAATTTAGTCTAAAGCGCAAGTTGTTCATTGTCCCTAGCATTAGCCATATCTTGTAAAATATAAACATTTGTGGCTGGACTGCAGTTTAGTGGACACACCAGATTAGAGTTAGGGTGGGATTGCGGGCTCAGTATTCTTAAATATATTTTAGATGGTCAGTGGCATAAACTGCAGTAGACCCAAACTTGTGATTGTTTTTTGACATCTGTTTCTCTCTTCTTGACTAGGAACCCAAAGATTTTGTTTTCACATTTTCATTTCCTGTTGGATAGTCCAGTTTTAATGCAAAAGTTTGTACACGTGGTTTTAGCGCAGGTACTACGCAGTCCTAGAGATCAGTTGTTATCTATTACTTCACACTTTGGATGGCCTGCATTGTATCAATGGTTGCTTTCTTTAGCCGTTTGAAGAAAGGCAAAAGTGGTTTTACGAAAATTTATTTAAACAAAACAATCAAGATGGACAGGGTCCGGTAGATTACAATATTGATGAGAAAAATGTGATTGAAGTCAAGCGGGGTAAATCGTTAGTTTACTGTGAAGTTATACGTTTCTTTTTCTTAATATTTTTGGAAAATTTGTATTTGACCCAGATTAAACTTTATACTTCGTACTTCCACTATTTTGGTCAAGTCTCTAAGGCCCCGTTTACACTATACCGTATTTACTCGTCACGATATCTTCGTTTACAGTTAAGGAGCAATAATTACCAGCAAATATTCACTAGGCAGACAGATTTTGTATATTTCTCTGTGTCATTACCATTAAAAATCTTTATAGAGCATTGATAGTTACAAAATTTGAACCGCTCCGATAGCAATCCGGTATAGAGTAAACGGGGCCTAAACCATATCTCCAATGACTATGTCTTCACCGTGCACAAGTTTGCATAAACATGACTAAAAAGATAAAACGAAAACAACGACACTCATAACGTTTTTGATCAAGTATAGTAATTGGTGATGTCTAGGAGAAATTTGGGACAGTTTGAAACACAGTCAAAACTTTCGAAAAACTTCGTGATAAAGCAGGAAAAATGTTCATCTTTGTAACTGTCACAAGTTGCAATCTTCCTGAGTGAATCTGCTTGCAGTAATCTTTTTTTGGTATCAGTAAACCGCTAATGCTTCATAAATACCGTAATTATTCCAACAAACGCCGCAGTGTTTATTAAATTTTTGACGTTTTATGTGCGGCGTTTATTTGAGGGCGTTGTCTATTTGGGGGGGGGGCGTTTATTGCAAATTTGGTAACAACAACTGTCAATTTATAATTTAACTAACAGCTGAACAACGAAGCAATACTGTTTTCTTTCAAATATAAGTACTTTCACTGTTTAGGTATGACTGCTTCGAATTAACGCTTAATCGATGAAAGAAAGTGCGGTGTTATTCGAGGGCGGCGTTTAATAATGTTTTTGCTTCTCCCTGCGGCGTTTATTCGAAGGAGGTGATTATTCGAGGGAGGCGTTTATTCGAATAATTACGGTATTGAAGAAATAAAATACACACTAGGCTAAATCAAAGTTTTAAAAAGTTTCAAGGAAAAGCTAAGTTGAAGATCGACCCTGATTTTGAAGCCTAAGTCTATCGAATTCGTAAAATCATTGAAGATATGCCATTTGCTGTTTCAGGGGACAGCCTGTTTAACACGAGCTGTGAAGTTTTCTCAAAAATTAGTACAGATGTTCTGAAAAAGAACGTTGTTGTTCGATTTCAAGGAGAACCAGGAGTTGTGAGTAGTTAAAATTTCTTGATATCTAATGCCTTTCAATATTTTCATGAAATTAATGCTTTAGATTGTTCAAACTCTTTTCTGTTTCTTCTCAGGGTCGTGGTGTGCTAAAAGAGTGGCTTGATCTTTTATCGAAAGAAATCCTTAACCCCGATTTTGCTCTTTTCACTCAATCTGTTGATGGTGAGTTGTCCATGTAGATATATGTAATTCACTTCAATGGATGATTCCAGCTATGGACCAAATTTTGATCGAGGCAAGAAGAAGGAAATCTATAGCCAGAGCTAAATTTGCAAAGTTTGTTGGCGAAAGGTTGTATAAAATGCGGAAAATATAGCCCAGCAAAGTTTGCAAATTTTGTATGGTTTTGCATTGCGTCCGGACTAAATAAACATGCAACTTTCGCTTCAAAAATGGTTATTTCGTCCGCACGCAATACGACAATGTACATAGTTGTAAACTTGCTGGGCTATTCAACGAATTTATTTCTTACACGGCTAAACCACATTCTGAAAAATGTGGCTCAGACGAGATTTGAACTCGCACCTTCGGGATACTAGTCCGCCCCTCTACCCGTTAAGCTACTGAGCCTACGGGGATTGGAGTCGAGTTAAATCTAAGTTACACGTACACGGTAAATCATCGCGACAATGCATAACATCAAATACAACAGTAATCGCTCGTGTTTCGACTTTATTTCAAAGCCATTATCAGAGGAAATTCAACGAATTTATTTCATTCGTTGAATTTTCTCTAATGATTGCTGGGACTGGTTGTAAAAAACTTTTAACTACGAATATGTACTTAAAAGGTAGTTAAATCTTGAATAGGCCATTCTGGTTGGTTGATATTCGTTCTTAACTACAGTTACCTTTATAACGGGCCCCTGGGCTATTCTTTCCGCATTTTACAACATTTCGCTACCACATCACTACCGTCACTCATCCAATATTAAGGTCTGATTCTATAATTACTTTTTGTGACTCAATTTCTAGGTACAACATTTCAACCTTGCAGCAACTCAGAGATCAATCCTGATCATTTGAATTACTTCCGATTTGCTGGTCGAATCATTGGATTGAGCTTGTACAACCGTCTTCATTTGAATGTCTATTTCACGAGGTCTTTCTACAAGCACATTTTAGGTCAATATTTATTTTACTTTGTTTATACCAGATATCAATTTTATCAGTTCCAAATCATTTTTCAGAATCCAATAAGAATCTCCTCTCATTGATCCAGAAGGAGATCTAAACTAATTATCCTAGATAGCTCCAGTAGTTCTAAACTATTCTTCGTAGAGATCCAGTAAAGGCCCTGTTACACGATGCAAATTTTTCTTGCAACTTGCAATGCAATTCTACTCTTGATAGATGTAAAATTGGCA
>JAODVQ020090442.1:3058-17248 GCA_025400075.2 Phenganax stokvisi
TTGGAAGTCAAAAATTTTGAAGTTTTAATACTGGTAAAAAGTCATGGAAAACATTTGAGCGTTAAAAGGACTAAGAGAGCAGTACCACTGCCTGGTCCACGCTAAAGACAGGTATATATCTGTTTGTACATTTGCTGTTAAAATCTACCGTATAGTGTCTTAGTATAGACAGAAATCGTAGTGCAGTTGCAGTACAATCTGTGGTAGTTTTGAGTGATGCCTATATGGCTTCACCGACAGGTGAAAGTCAGTCAACCTTTTTTGTATTAAAGAAAGCCCATGAGCTTTGACTTTTTCGATGTTTAGGGGGTGCCCCGTTTAGCGTCAAACCCAAATGCACTATTGGAGTGTCATACGAGAAAAACCTCACAAGCACACCAGGTTTAGTATTTTTTGGACTTGAACGACTGTTTCATAAAAGTTCCACTCTAGTGAAGTGCCTTACTATGACGTCTTTCTGTTTTTACACCAAATGTGGAATCCTGTAAACTAGCGTGATTTTAGACAATTTAATACCAAAACTTAAAGTTCCTACAATTTGTGCATTATAGTGTTTATAGATTTACCAATTCAATATTTAGAATTCAAGTGCTCTCGCACCACAGAGAATTTCAGTGTACTAAAAGCAACCACGCAGTAAACTTAGCACCTGGCGTGAAGCAGGATCTGTTCACAATTTTGCAATTGTTCCTCATTCCCAAATCAACTAAGTATAATTACCTCTCATTTGCCTGAGACTAAATAGCAATTTTGTGTTCTTAACTTGAGTGTTCTCAAATCCTGCGCAGGTTAGTTTACATTATATACTGTGCCTGCTAGAATTTCATTTCAGTTAAGTTAATTCCAATCTTACATATTTCATATCATGAGAGCAAGTTCTTATTAATAACCGGCAGGGAACAAGCAACATGCTGAGTTACTTCAAGCTGTGTACTGCCAATACCGTTAGTGATGCAGATTGTCAGAAAAACTTAATATCAAGAACCAAAGTTCAATGATACTCATCGATCTCTCTCTGCATGAAAACAAGTGATACCCAGACAACATGTCACTGTTGAGTAACACCCTTTACGATACCCGATTATGCAAGTTGAGTGTTGCGCATGCGTTTGGATTCCTCACAGATAACACAATGTGAATACAATGTGCGTTTTTGAGCCCGCATGCGGCACAGCATCTTCGTAAGTATAAAGTGTAATTAACTCAGGAGTTGTGGTGACACAATATTGTATGACAAACGGTACACGATAAACGACCATTCTTATCTATTCTTTGTTTTCTTTTTTTTGTTAGGTTGGTTGCGAATTAAAGCTTTTAGTGTTTGGTGCCGAAAGAAAGAAAGTGTTAAGTTGTGAAAGTTTGTGATGCACGGGCGATTGCATGGCGAAATCTATTTCAGAGAATTATCAATAATCCCAAGTTCTTTAATGCGAATTTTTCTGCGTGTCTATGTGACTGTATAAGTACACGGAAAATGTTTGTTTTGTTTCAACAATCGTACGCAAAGTAAGATTCTTGTAGTTTTGCATGGCCAAAACATCAATATTAGTATTAGCTTGAGGGTACACCACGTATATACGTGGTGTACTCTCAAATTAATGCTCATATATTAAGCAACACAGTTGCACGTTTGCCTGCTTTGTACAGTGCAGTACAGTGATGTACACGCTTGCAAAACTTTGAATAGTCCGTTTTAAACTTTTCATCATAAACATATGAAATAGTACCGTCATTCTCAGTAATCATTGTAACCACAAAAGTCTGTGCATTCATGTGGGTAGCTGTTCTATACTCAAAATCTAAAGAAACTTAACTTAGATTTGACTTAGGTTTCTTACGTACTGCGCATGCGCGCAGTCAGTCCAAGTTTCCAAGCCTCTTATCACTCTATTAATTGCGCATGTTGTTGTTGCCGCAAACATGGAGTCACGCACGAATTCACGAAGCTGTTGTGCATGTGAGGTGTCCCAAACTATCTACACGTGCTTGATACACATTTTAAACATCGACAGTGCCTCGTTTCCCTGTCAGTCGTCAATTAAACTCCGGAAATCCTTGCGTTGCATAAGAAAAACTCGCCATTTTGTTGCCAAGAGGCAATTAGTTAAAACAAATTTCATAAACAGAAACTCTCCACAGAAGCTGTGAAGACATTTTTTAATGTTTATTTTGAAAACTATCATGAAGCAAAGTTCACCGTTACACCATTGTGAGACTGTGAGCACGCATATCATGCATGATATCATGCTTCAAGTCTACCGAAGTCATTTCATTTTAATAGAAAATATCTAGACTCACGATTTCACGAATTCTATTGCACAGGTTTTCCCATCCCATATCCAGCAAACTATTGATTAATATCAAGTGCGCCTTATCGATATTTACTGGTACTATTTCTGCCTACTCGCCTGCACCTACGAGTTCGAAAAAGAGATCTATTTTGGAAAATCCAGGCTGAAACTCTGTACGCAAGCTTGACAAAAGCAAATGCTTTAGTTAGTTCAATTCCTAGTTAACCATGTGCCCAACTACGGTGCTCCAAAATGAAATGAAAGCTCTAAAGGCTAGTAATTGAGGATAAACGAAGTTTCGTAGTGCGTACAGCAATAACAGAATATATGATTTTCAAAAGTTGATACATTTGTCGTTTCAGTATTTTCAGTAATTCAGTGGAATCTACGGACTCCCATGTTTTACTAATTGCTTGAAGCAATTAGCGGTTAACGAACTAGAACCTGAAGGATTTCTGTGGAACAAAAAAAGACGGTAATAGAAACTGCTGTAGAATCTGATTAGTACCTCTTTTGCTTATCTTTGATTCACTTGCTGAAACGTAGTGGTTAATAAATATAAGTATGAATTGGACTGAATACTAATTGGACTTTTAGTTGTTCTATTTGCACTAACAAGTCAGAAAAAAGTGTTACTTATAGCCAAAAAGGAAATATCGTCTTTTCATTTAATTTAATTATAACTTTTGACAGCATCGCTGTTACTTTCCAAATTTAATTTAAGTGAACTAATTTTAAAATTTCATTTAAGCAAACTAATTCACGTTGAGGAACGAATGAAAATGCAGTGAGGTAAAATTTTATATAAGTTGCATGCAGGCTCTATAACTAACCTACAGGAAGACAGATAACTAACTGTGAATCAATAAGACGCAACGTGTACAATATTACGTAAAAGTTCCAAGTCATTACTCGTTGCCATCATTCATACTGGGAGCATTGCAAGACTTTCAGTTGCACCCGTAGTTCTGGCGTATCTGGATTGGTTGCAGGGCATTTATGTTATCACATGCCGTCATTGTGGTCTTACATGGTTATATAAAATGCTTTGCGTTGCATGGGTGTAGTTATTCCGTAGTACCAATAGCCTAAAGGAATTCAGCTAGAGCCCTTTCCCTTGACTACAACAAAATATTTGATTATGCAACTTCCTGAGAAAAAGTAGTTACTGCAAACTCTGCTGGGACTCTTTTTGAAGAAGATATTTCACCTGCACAGTTTGTGATAGTGATTACTTGAAATGCACTCTTGGTAAAATCCTCAAAGAAGATTTTACGAAGGATTTTTCCAAGTCGATTTAACTAAATGTAAGACAAAAGTACAAAAATTTGAAAGCTTCTTCATCTTGTTGAATGTTGAAATTAACCCACTAGGCCCAAAGTTTCGCCAAAACTAGTAAATCTTAATAAATCTTACCCTGAATGGAAAGGGTTTTGGGCTCGGTTTTGGGAAGAGCACTATTCTTCTATCCAGTAATGCTTAGAGGAAAGATATTGAAAAAATCATGATAAACGTTACAAGCAATTTACGCATACAATTTAACTAACACTTTCAAGCAGTTAGATAGCAGTAAGCCAAATACATCTTTGGGGGTCACGACAATTTCAAAGTGTAACTATAGCGAAGACTTGTGCATCAAAAGTCATTTCATAGTTAACTAGTGTGCCCCGAAATTCGTCTTGCCATACTAACTATTTCGTTGGTACGTTATTTGCAACTGTTTGCAGTTACACATGGCAACATGAAGCGTTACATTGCATCAAGTTTTGTTGCTATTTGGAAATTAATACTAGGGCGATACATAGAGAGACATTAGCTCAACTTTTTCGTGAAAAACATGCTCAAAACGAAATGATTTTCTCCTCTTTGTTATTGACGTCACTCCCAGCATGTTATTTTGCTAGAAAATTTGGAACACTTATTGCTAAGGACAATGATTATACCATGCACCTTCACTATATACAGTTAAAAAACAGGGATTGATTAGGGCAGTACGCATAAATATAAGCAGCATTCTCCAATTAAGAACTAAAATTGGCCGTTCCAATGATTTTTAAAACTCTTTCTAGTATCTTTCTCCAGTTGTAACTTTACTTGAATTTTCCATTCGCTGAGAGTCTAAGAAAAAGAATGAAGGAGACAGTCAAATGTCTTTCATATTGCTCAAGTCATTAATTGCCGAAAAAACCTAAAAAAAGATCCGTGTGTATTGTGAACCAATGGACCAGGGAACAGGATCAGCTTATCCATTCCATCATGGTTTGCTGACGTTTACTCTTAGGTATTTGGCTGTTTTAGCCTCGGAAATGAGCTGAATGAAACTTTGAGTAGCTTTAAAACCTCCGCGTGAGCTATTTTTATTCGTAGCGCTTCTAAAAGAAGCGCTGAAACTTGCAAAGACTTGGCTAAATGCAGACACAATTTTACGGACGAGCCCAAATATAGCAATGTGGTATTTAAAATCCCATTTTAGAACTAACAATATCGTCAATTAAGTTGCTTCGCCATTTAACAGGTTCTTCTCAGTAAACAATTTCAGAAAGCCGCCGCCTCATTAGGGATGAACTTCGTGAACAGTTTATGAAAGGATTGTATCAACAAACGTGCGTTTAGTTTAACAATAAAGAGTGTTAGGAGAGCGTACGTGGGAGGTAAAACACAATCTTACCAACGGGTTCTTAGTAAAAACCTTCTGTGGTAATCACACCGGCGACAAGATAATTTGACGCCAGCATATGATTTGAAAAACACTCTTCTTACAAGTTAAAAATAATCTCTTTCAGCTTCACATTCCATGCAAACTCTTCATTCATGAAGCCCTATATTTAAGAGAAAAGCAACCAGCACTTACTTAACATAAGATTCAAAACATTTGTTTGGCAAAGTATCTCAATTTAATAAAAAACATCCGGAGTACCCTCAAGTAAAAGCTTAGCAGTAAGCCGTTTGTCTTGAAAACAGTCGGGATATTTCAAACAACATACGACTTGTTTGGGTAAGATGAAAAGTTTTGCTAGTGGTAGTATTGATAAGTTGAGAAATTCAGTCATTACTACTGAAGTAACGCTTGTCTAAATGACAGGTGCGTGCCTTCCTGCTTGCACCTAAAATGTAATGTTAGATAAAGTACACTTCTTGCTAACATTTACCAAAAAATCGCCGTATATTTTTTTCGTAAGCTGGAGCAAAACCTTTGCAAACGTCACTTACAACTGAAAAGCAATGCTTAAAAATAGTGATTCAGCGTTTATTCCAAATTTTAGTTACTTTTCTTATGTCATGGGTAAGGTATAGAAACTCTACTCACAAACAGGTGCACACAAACTTTGCAAATGTTAACATTTTGTCTAAGCAGAAGAAAAACAAACAATAATTGGCCGTAACCTTAGAATTGCAGCCAATGTAAAGTTTCAAAAACCACAATGAGTAGTGTATGAATCATATAGCTTGAAACCTGAAACCAGAGTAGATGGGACAAAGTCTAGTCACACCACTCATAAAAGCTTTCAAGTAATAAAAATCATAGCATGTTAGCGCTTTGTCGCATTTTAAGTAGCTTTTCTTACATGCAGCCTGCTGATATATAAGTAGCTTGAATCACCATGAAAGTATGTGTTGAAGTAGTGTTACATAATTGTTCTGATTCTTGGCATTCTCTGCAGGCTGCAAACCCATAACTCGGCTTGTTTCATCCATTTTTGCAAAAACAAATTCGGGCTTTCAGAGTTGAAGTAGCTTTTCTGCGCGTGCGTGTTGTGTCACAAAGTAGTTATCTCACCTAGTGCGTCATTCAAAATAGATTTACGTTTTGTCAACAAATTTAAAACGAATTTTTCAATTGTAGTTTTGGACCCACAACTGTCTATATGTCATCCCTACTCACTGTGACAGCTAAATTTAGTGATTTCTCTCAACAATTTACTTGTTAGTTGGTTAGCTAAGCGGCTGGCCCTCATATCGCACACAAACTTTTCAGTCACATTTTGTGGACAATCCTAGGTGTGCATGAACGAAGAAGATACCGCAGATGTATTTAGCAAAGCTGTTGCGCTTTTCTTACAAATGATATGATCGCAGCAATTCACTCAAGAATTTGCAATTACCAACTTTGACCACTCTCTATTACTAACTTTTTAGATTATTTTTTATCGTGAAAATGCAAACTATTGTAGTAACTGGCATAAACATGCCTAACTTCGCTCTTGCACATGTAGGACAAAAATAAAAGTCTACTGCATGACCTATAATTGCTTTGATCTTGCACTTTTAGGCCCGGCAATTCTGCTAATTAATCACAGTCAGAGTGCATAAACTGTCTGCGTTAATTTGCTCGTAGGAAACGCTCAAGCCTAAGGAATGTTTGAAAGATTGCAGCTTGGCGTAATTTAACAATAAACTTAACAACTGTGGTTTGATCATTAGCAATGAAAGAAAATGGCCATTGATGATACGTTACTTAATTCGAATTTCAACTGAAGCAAAGCCCATAGGTTTCTCTCTTTTGAGTCGTGGATAAGCAGCGAGGCTGAACATAGTTTAGTACAACAATGGCAATAGGAAGAATGACCGAATGCTATGCTTTCTCCTTCGGCTTTGTCCAAAAATTTCCGCGTGAACTCAAATTTTGTTCAATGAAATTGTACGTATTGTGTACATGCACATATGCCCAAGTGCCACTGATGTACGCGGTCATATCCCATTAGTGTTTACTGATCTTTTCTCATGTAGTCATAAACCTTTGTCTTTGCAAATATTTTTTTCTTCAACGATTAAAAACAAAAGTCGCAAGAGCATCGCCAACGATTGGAAATGTATGAGAACCAGGCTAGCCTGTATAAGCTATACTATCGAACTTGGGGTTATTTATAGGCTATAAACTTGCAATAAACCAGCTAACTTCATGAGAAAATATGTGTGTTTTTCCTTGTTCCTTTGTATTTTGTTATTCTTTAACGGGACGTACAACGTTGCAGGTCGAGAAATTACCACTCTAAAGTAATAAGCTTAGTGTGAGTTTTAAGTACTTGTACTTTTTAAGTGTATTTCAAGTGCACAAATCAATGATGCTTATGTTTAATAGGGAATATCTTCCTTTCACCGGACATATTTGAAATGACATTCTTGTTCTCCTTGGATATTGACAAATTTCAGAATTTAGCCTTGCAGGCAACAGATTGACCTTGCCGTAATTGGCTTACAGCTTTGAATTGCGGCAAATATATGTAAGTTGCAGCAAGATTAGGGCAATTAGCACGCGAAATATCGACAAAATAATAAACGTATTGTAACCCATATAGTCACTATTATGCTACTCCAATGTCGGCAAAGTGCTAATGATTTCTTCAACCTGAACAATGTTTGCTTTTTGTCTCCTGCCACAATTACTCAAGAATATTCTTGCTGTTTTAGGTGTCCGATTTAAGGATTAATGGAAATCTCAAGGGAAATCTGAGGAAGGAGATTAAACGTTGGCATACGGCTAAGAGTACTCATAAAGATTCCGACAGCGTCAGGAAGTTTCACAGCTTAACAGTGTTTTTTCACATGTCATCATATCTTCTCACGTGGAGCCCAAGGTAACAAGGTAACAGCATGTGTTTTTGACGGCACCGTTATAAAATACCACAGCACCGTCCGATTTGCTTCACTTAAGCCTAAGCTGCTGTATCGTCAAGATGGATAAGTTGTTCGCTGTTTGGTGCTTGTACGAATATCAAAGCCCGCGTTCTACGCCTACTATACGAAGAAAGCAGCGAGTGCCGCTGAAGCAGAAGCTTAAGGTTCCTCTAAAGAATGAAGTTAAGTTTCGGTTGGTAACGAAAGATGACATCGAAACTGTTCGAGAAATCTACCAACAAGGCCATCAAGACAGAATTTTCCCAATGTTCAAGATCGGCATAGCTCGGTCGTTGTCGCTGCTCACAATGCTCATTCTCTTCGCTCTACTCTACATCGCCACAAGATCGCTCCTCGTTTGTGTCGCCTTCGAAATTTTGTACGCTTGCACTTTATTGGCATCTTTCCATAAACTAGTCAATGATCATGTTTCTAATAGCCTGAGCAAAGACTTGGAGGACATAACAAACTACTACAAAACGCACGAAACGTGCACAAGATATAGTGACTTTGCCAGCAATGGATCTAGCATCTGGGTTGCTGTGAAGGATAGCGTCGTCATGGGTTTCGTCAGTTTCACGCATGTGGACGAAGAGACAATTGAGCTGAAACGCATGGGTGTAGCACAGAAATTCTGGGGGAATGGCGTAGGTGCAAGACTTTGTCAATTTGCGGTCCAGTTTCTGCAAGCAACGAACTATAAACGCATTATTCTTGAAACGACAGAAGCACATCAACCTGCCATACGTCTGTACAAGAAGTTTAAATTTGAAATGTATAAAAGACAAAAACGAAGTTGTGGACTAGCGTCGATACATATTGAAAATTATGAACTTCCTATTAGTAGAGCGAATACGTTAAACATTACGCCTCCCCAGGCAACTCAAATCAAACCTGACATTGTCGCTCCTGCTTTTCCAAAGCATCTTATCAATTACATTCATTAAAATTTTCAAAAAATATTATACATTCGAACTTTTAAAGTTCTCTGTCGTATATGTATATAATATGTATATTAGGAAAATGAAAAATTTTTTAAATATATAAATCTGTAACGTATTCTATGGGACTCAGCTCTCATTAATAATTCTGAACTCTTTTTCTAGAGAACACTGTTGCTTTAGTTACGATGCGTAACGAATATTTTATAGCTAATTGTATCTACAATATGTAACATAATGGCCTAGATTAGGCTGATATACAGTAGAATTGACTTATTTCAGTGTAAGTTCTTTATAGGAATGCTTTTCACTGAATAAATATTTTATAGAAAATGATGTTTTACTGTTTAAACTACGTGTTTCTTTATATATGTCTTCTGGCATGGTGTATATAGCTAGGTAGTCATATAGACTAACAATTTTAGTGCATGAGAAAATTTTTTCAACTAACCAGTGAATATGGACGGATTGCGGAACTTTTCACTCTACTTAAACCTTGATCTTAAAAAATCGTGATACATAGTAAAGTCTTTGTCAATCTGCAGTGCATGAGACGTAATTAGTTCTTGTCTTTTGTTAATTATTTGAGTTAAAAGCCCGTAATAAAGTTGATCGTACTTGACATCACTTAGCCTTCACCCAGACTGCTGGGGACAGTGGGATGAGCATTGTTAACAATCGACTTCTCTCTGACAAATTGAACGAAACTATTTTGCAACAGCAGCCACGTATAGTTTCGCTAACAGAAAAAGGACTAGTCATTGCTTGTATTTTGAAAATTTTTTTGCAAAGATGTTTCGTAAACATTTCCGCATTTTCTTTACTTTCTATGACAAGTTTTTTGACGACTTGTCGTAGAAAAGTTGTCATTTAGCACTTGCTTTGTGGAAAATATCTACTTTGAGTTTGACTAAAGCCGTTGTCTCTTCTATAAAAGTGATTGTGAGACACTGCTGCACTTTTCACGGCCATGCACAATACAGTTGCAGCGAAAAAGCGATTTTTAACCATCATTATAGGCACGAAATAGTACATACCTTTTTTTACTATATTCTGTGATGGAATCAGCAAGGATATTGTGAAAAATCTATTTATATCGTAGAGACCTTCATGAATTTGAGTTTTTGTAGATGGAAAACGCCTGCAACTGTTCTATCTACACAAACTACTTTACTGGGCAGTTTTTGTCCACCAAACGACTGCTAAGTCTGTACTACTGAAACTTAATTCTACGTACTGCCTATCAATATTATGTTGTGGTACTGTTATTGTACACGCGCTCGTGTGTTCATGCGTTGTGAATTCACGTGTCGAGACATCCCAGAGTAAAACCCCCTCTAACCGTTCAAGTATTATATAATAGTTTTGTTCCGGAACCCAATAAAGTTGGTCGCAAAGTTGAAAACATTTTGCTCTCCACAGGTCATCTGCTTTTCAGTAGGTTGGAGCAACCAAACAATTGTCATGGTGGTCTTGAACAGCGTCAAGGTTCACGAGCAAAACATGGTCCTAGTTTTTCACAACATGACTACCGTCATGACTTATTATTTGACTCCTTATCCGTACGGTGAAAAATATTGTTTTTGTCGGTTTTTCCTTTTTTGTGCGGCCAAGACCTTTCAAACGATTTAACTTCATGTTTTTATTCCGGACAGCACAGTACAGAAGTTATTTTAGCTATTAAAAATTGAGAATAAGCAAAAATACTTAGTTCATATGAGTACATGAGATATAGTAATTAGCATAAAGTGCGCGGTATCAACTATGGAAACATTAATTCGTTGACTAGTGCACTCAGCCTATTATTGGTTATAGATTACTGATAATGTTTGCCAAAAAACTGCCTATCATTACGGGAACAGCATGTTGGCAGCTATATTTGCGTAGATGAGGTTTCTGTTTGTGAGCTTGTCAACATGTTTATTTTAAGTGTCGAATACTCCAGAACTTATTTGTCTCAAAAATTATAATTACTGAATTCAAAGCTGGAATACTCTGCAGCTTCAGCGATACAATTGGTTCGGCTAAGAATATACTTTAACTTTAGTTTCTTGGGCAATTTTTGTCGAGATGTCCACTGTCGGCAACTCTCATCAACTGTCAGTAAGATTATTATCAGCACAATCCCAGAATCTCATTTATATAACACTCAATAAGGAATCCTTTATTCAATCGTTTGCCTAGCGAACATTCGTCAACGGTTATGCACTGACAGCACTCTCGTCTCGTCATCTTTAAACAGCGTCAACTCACGTCAAATATTGTCGAAGCCCACTGATCAATTGTAGATCCATTGGTCAGTTCATACTCTTATCAGAGCAACTAAATGATTATTATATTCGCTTGTTGAATACATGTTTTTCATATATTATGGAGAACAGAATCAGAAAGCTAATTCAAATTGCTAAGGCCTGGTTTACCCTGCCAAAGTTTCTGTGATCAAAGCGGAAATTTCGGATAGGTAAATCTTAAGTTTTCAAGCATTTGCTAAAAATATTTAAGGAACTAATACAGTGCTCAACACTGAACTGCTTCACTCTGATATATATTTCTTACAAATTTTTCAGAACGTAGAATTTCTGTGTGAAAAGTACCTACTTTGATCACAGAAACTTCGTTAGTGTAAACCAGCCTTAATGCAAGTATGCTTGTGCGCGGAAACGTAGTTTGTTTTTTCAAAGGAAAAACCTTTTCAACTAAGAGAAGACATCCATAAGTCAGTTGATGCTTGTTTTCAATATTTGGCTTAAAAGACAAAATTGTCTTCCATTGATATCTGTTGGTCTCCGTTGGATTTTGTTACGAAGAGAAGATAATTAAGTTATGACGTCAAATGTACCTCTGTTTTTCAAAAACATATTTCGTTGCTGTGTGTTTAGCACTGCAGTTCAATAACACGGCGCAGAAACATGCTTTTTTGCCCTGGCCGAACATTTCACAATTCGAAGTTGTACAGAAACACGTTCGAGTTTTCAATGCGCGCTCTGACGTATCTAATGCTAATGAGCACGGACGAAGTTTGCATCATATTCGGCACATGATGAAACGTTTGAAAGTGTAAAACGCTATGTGTGCTGTAAAATGACTGGTAAAATGATCGAAGATGTTAAGAGCAATGATGAAAGAAGATGTCTTTGCATGATTGAGAGAATGACAAGTAGATGACGTGTATTTAAGTGGTCTGCAACAGATTTTTCCGTATTCTTTGACCTTGGCTTTTTTTATCCGCCAGGATTAGGAAGACTAAATTAGGAACATAAAACAATAAGTTTCATAGTCAGCGCCTTTTAAAAGTCAAGAACTGTAATTGTGAATCAAATACATCTCATGCACTGCGAAAGTTTGAGACTTTTGCTCGAGAGGGAACGGTACAATAAAAAGCAAATATCCTCACAACGCCCCGTTTGACCGTTGGTTAACAGTTGGAAGGAAATAAGCACTTTGTTTGATTGCTTTACTTTATTTAATTTTCATTTGACGAGTCAACATATATACGTATAGCTCAACAGTGGAAATGTTTTGATAGATTTTGATGAAAAAGTTGCGGCACTATAGACATAAGAGAAAAAATCGTCAGACTTTCTTACGTTGATTACGCCTGATGAGACACAGTGTTTTAGCCCACCATAACCATCGATTACGCAAAGTTAGATTTATTGAAGATCAGAGAAAAGTGGATTCTGGTATCTGTTTATCATATCACAGCAAGAAAACCTCTTTCTTTGAAGCGATAGTGTAAGTATATCACTCTGCAGTTGTGCTGTAATAAATTAAAAGCTCAGTCGATGTATGGAGTTTGTAATCCAAGTTCAGTGCACTGCATGAAAAACTGCATGACTAAGAGGAAGCCATGCAGATTATGAAATTTAACAAAACTATCAATTTTCGAACAGTGAACATCAACAGACATTGTGGTGCTGCCTACTGTCGAGCCTACTGTGGTGCTATCAATAAGCTGAAAATCTCGCATTACTCTAACTACTAATTTTAAAACTAAAGACATGTTGATTTTCCCATGCCGATTTAGTAATTCTTTAGAGAGAAAAGTTGTATTCTACTACTACAGGCTTTCCTGTGGTCTGTCCAAGCCTATCGCTGTTAGGCTATGTGCACACGGTAACGTTTTTGAGCGTTTTCATTTGTGTTTTCACGCAAAAACGGATGCAAACACTAACAATTTAGGACAGAGCCTGCAGCTTATTTAATATATTGAAAATATTTTCCCTTGGAAAGTGTTAGCTAAGCGTTAACACGATAAACGAGACACAAACGTTTTTGGAAACGCTTGAAAACGGCGCCCGTGTGGGAAGACTCGCGATTATTTTTATCACGCGGCAACCGCGTGCCAGCAATCTACCCACGTGGCCATTGGCTCGAAGGGGTTAACCTGGCTTCTCATAGTCTTTTATTTTTCTCTTTTAAGATCTCGCCTTTGTTCACGTTTATGCAAATTTGCTCACGGAAACGACATAGTCTTTGAAAATAATGGTTTGAAGACTTGCAGTCAAAGTATCATGCTTATATGCAAACTTGTACGCTGTGAAGACAATCCCATGTTCAGTACGAACTGAAACCGAACTATGCTATGAGTTTTGATCTGAATTACTCAACCACGCCGGCGAAATATTACGTGCATCAAACCACGATTAGTAAATGAAACAATATGTGCATGGTTTCGGTGGGAATTGCAAATTTCGTTGGGAAATCCAATCACAGAAGAGGACATTTTCAACGTTTTTTCTTGGGCACGTGCCACCGCTGCCACGTTGTGGACAAAAAACGATCACTGAAAACGATTTATGTAGTTCTCATCTACGCATGCGTAAAATATCTTATCCGGGTATTTTATTTCGTTCTTTTCTCGTTTGCAATTATGGCGACTGCTCTAGCAAGACCTGCGCTCACTCGAGAAGGTTTTTTATCACTTTTTTCACCTTATGTTGTGCAAAATTTAGCTTTATAATGAAGATAATAACATGCTCATTCTTTCTTGTGCAGAAATCGAGCAACAAGCTCAAGATATCGTTGATAAAAAGGCTAAAAAGCAACCAACTGATAACGCTGACTTGGTGAGAAAGTTTACATGATTTTTTATAGCATTGTAATGTTTTTTAGTGAGAAAGAGAGGTTAATGGTGTTAGTAGCTATTGTATTAACATTTTAAATGCCTTTTTGCGCGTTTATAGTGCAAATAGATTGTATTTTTTTAAAAATCTTGAGATTCAATCGTGTGCTGTGTGCCGGTGTCCCAGGAAATTTGGGCCCCAAAAATTTTGCCCCCCCGGGCCAAATTTCCTAGGAAATTTGGTCTCCCTGGAGGCCATATTTCCTAGGAAATTTGG
>JAODVQ020090547.1:0-17246 GCA_025400075.2 Phenganax stokvisi
AGAGAGAGAGAGAGAGAGAGAGAGAGAGAGAGAGAGAGAGAGAGAGAGAGATTTGAGATCTGAGAGAAGAGAAAGACTACTATTCTAACAAGACAGTCCTAAAAAACTGAACTCTATTATGATGAGCTCGCCACTGTACATTAAGGCAATATTTAATACAAAATTATTTCACTGTATCGCATGCTATGTAACTGGTGTTTAGACAATGGATGCTGCTATACATACACTGTCTTATGAAAAATCACTGTAGGGTCCTTTACAGAGAGCTTAATAGCTCATAGGTGTCCACTATAGAGAGGTTACAGCACTGTAGTATTATGGTACCAGTTGAGTGGCCGACTCCCTGACTTGATGTACTCTGTCTTTCATCAACTCCTTGGCTACTGGGTATATATGAGAGTGAAGGTAGTCTGCATCATACAGGTCACATAGTATCACCAGTTGCCTATAGAGAGAACATATGATAGTCACATGACTGTCACATGATGCAGAGTATATCACACGACTCACTCGACTAGTGTGTACTTGTGTCTCCAATTTTTGGGGTTTTCGACATCTCTGAGTCCCTTCAGAATGTCTGGGAGACAGGAGCGCCGCAAGGTGACTGGTAGAATCTGGATAATAGCAGTATATAGAGGAGAGAGTTCACAATAAATCTTGCTCTTTTCAATGATGGGCCTCTATAAGCCATGAAAAAATTGGTATGGTGGTAACCATTGCACTAATTGGAACACCTGGACTTTGTGGGTCCAGTGAAGCACGGGTAAGAAGGTCATGTGAACAGAGAAAGAGTTGGGGGATGGTTGTGAGACAAGGGAGGTGGTGATAGTGAAACACACAACAGCTGTGACTACAGAGTCTGCTGCTGTTGACCATTTGGATCAGTATATACAACGACTCAAAATTTCAAACTTTAGACAAACAACTGCTTCCGTTCTCTCTGTTCTTATGCCCAACACACAGAGACTCTTTTGACTACTGTGCCCACGACGCCCAGGCACACAATGGTGCAATCACGCAGCAACACCCTCTCCCTTTCTCACTCTCAATACCTCATTAACTAATCATAATATAGTGTACCAGTCCATTATAAAACCCTATGACCTACCGACCTCAATGAAATCAGAGAGATGAGTGAGAACTCCAATTTTAACATCGTCTACATCTTTCGTACAATATTCCTCGAAGGTAGGGAAGAGATCAGTCACAGTTGTATCTGTACCAAGTATTCTAGCTAGCTCGTGGAGTGAGAAAGCCAAGACTCGTCTAATCTTCCACTAAAGAATGGAGTAGAGGAGAGAGAGAAGAGAAAAAAGGAAAAATAAAAAAATAATTAATGATTGGCCTGGAACAACTTAGTGGTATAATGCAGCTTCTATTGCACTAGCTGAGGCAAGGCTTTGTGGGCCTAGTGAACACAGGCGACAAGCCAGAAATGTGAACAAAAAGCAAGTGATCTGACCCATGAACACAGGTGACTGACTGGATGCCCGTAAGTCAGGAATGAGAACAGAGAGATAGCAAACGAGAGAAATATTACGAAATCTGACCTGTAGGTCCCCACAGAGGGCGAGGAAAGTGGTCCTCAAGAGAGGCCAGTTTTTAGCTCCAAGAGTAAGTACCACTCCAGGTAAACAGAATGCACAATAGTACGGCAGATCACTGTCCACAGTCTGTGACTTAGTAGAGTCAGTCATACTGAGATAGAGATCCATCAATTCATCTGGTACTATTTCCTGTGCTTGACACTTGAGGTACAGAGGAGGAGGAGGAGAAGGCGAAGGAAGAAGGCGATTGTAAGGCACATGTAAAGGTGACTATTCTATGTAGCCTAACGCTATTTCTTGAAAAGCATGCTATTGTGCTCATTTTCTGTGTACAGGCACACAATTTTTCAGAATAGCTAGAATTCGTATGTATGTACCAGCAAAAAATAGCAAAAGATAAGTGGCAGTATATATGTACATACACACACCTCTTCAGGGAAAGGGTCAATCATTGTACTATTGGCACTGGAGTCTGGGGTGGTCGCTAGGGTCAGGTCCATGGAGATGTTGTTGTCATGGTAACTAGTCTGACTGTGTGATGAAGGGAGGGAGGGGTGCAAGTCGTCGCAGGTGGGTTCCATTACCTGACCCCCTTCAGTGTGGACAACCACTCTGATCTGTGATAGCAGAGAAATGCAGTGTGACCTCTGAACAAAGGACAATTTCTTACCGGAGGAAATGCAGTCTGTGAGGCATCCTTTGTTTCTTCTTCTTCTCCTTCTCCTCTTCCACCCTCACTAACTTCTTCCTTTTCTCTGTCTCCATTTTCTTTTTGCTCTCCTTCATTTCCTCCATCATCACCTCCTCCTCCTCCTCCTTCTCCTTCTCCTCCTTCTCCTACACCTTCTCCATGATCTCTAGAAGTGGAGTCTTGTGATGTCTGGTTTTCATCCAATTCTGGCTCAGAGCTGGTTTCAGATTGCATTTCACTTTCTTTTGTGACTGCTGCTACACTGACTGGCACCACCTCCTGACCACACCCACCACCTTCCTGGCCACACCCACCACTGTCTACCTGCCTATCTGGCTCATTACCAGAGTCTTTCACCTCATCTGGACAATTTGTACTCTCGGTCTCTCCTTCATGCCTTGGTTCTTCCTCCTCTGTGTCTGTTCGTTTCTCTTCTTTCGTGTCCTCCTCCACCTCTTTCTCTTTGCCAGAACCAGCAAAAGCAGACACTTCATCTTCTTCAGTCCTCTTACAAGTCTCCACCACCACCACCTCCTCCTCCTCCTCCTGCTCTTCTACTTCTTTATTTGGGGCTGATTCTCCTAATAAATGCCCACCATCTATTTGCTGAATCTTGTCTATGTTATCACTATTGTCATGTGATTTTTCTCCATTAGTTATAGTACTGGATACTTCTCTATGTTCATCTTCTTCACTTCCTTGAGGGCCAGTTTCTCCAATTAGAGCACTCTCTTTAATATCAAGTGTTAGTCGTTCGTTTGGTTGCCGTGGTGATGATGTTTCTTCAAAAGATTCTTGAGTTGACTCATGTTCCTCGTTTTCATTTGTGTTGGTGACTCGTAGTTCTAATCTTTCTCTCTGCTCCACCTCCTCCACCTCCACCTCTACCTCTTTGTCTTCTTTCCTTTCTCCTTTGTCCTCTCCCTCTTCTTTAGTGAGTTCCCCTCCCTTGTCTTCATCTACGCCTTCTCCTTCCTTCTCCTCCTCCCCATCCTCTTTCCCAGCATCACTACCTCCAACCTCCTCCTTCTCCTTCTCCTTCTCCTCCTCTCCTCCTCCTCCGGCTCCAGATGAAGGAGTGTCCATAAACAAAAAGAATGGCTCTCCACTACCCTCTCCCTCTGGCTCTGTTCTAGATTCCCCAGTTTTAACACCAGAACCGGATAATATTATTGCACAATCACTAGTGGGTGTGGTCTTGCTATCATTGTCTCCGCCCACCCAGATACCATCTTGTTCGTGAGACGAGAGAAGAGAGTTGTCCATGAGTGCAGAATCACTGAATGGGTTCATGGATGATTGCTCTGCCTCCTCCTCCTCCTCCTCACCGCCAGCTCCTGGTACATAGAATGTCGCAATGAATGAGCCAAGATGCTCAAAAGCTGCTCTCCTGACCTGCAAATAGAATTATGTAAGTGGTGAAGATTTTAAGGGAAGTGTAGCAGTATGCTAAGGCTGCATATTTTTAGTACAAGCGGAACGAAATTGCATTATTTTACTGTATTGTTATTGATTGGTTTTTGTTTTATCTTTAGTAAATTTTCTAAATTTAGCACTTATATACTGCTAAACTTCTTTAATGACAGCACAAGAGAAGGATGAATAGCTTAGATATGTTAAGTAGTTATATATGATATTAAATGTGTATATACCCATCGAGAGTCGTCTTGGAGCAGGCGGAGAAAGGTGGGGGTCAGTCTGTCATGTCTGGTACCAAGGTTGCAGTTCATTGCGACATCTGCAATCACATCAGCACAGGCCTGCAGCATGGAGAAGAGGATGAGGAGGATAGGAGGAATAGAAGGAGGAGGAGTAGGAGGAGGAGGAGTTGGAGGAGGAGTAGAAGAGGAGGAGTGTAGGAGCAAGGAAAGACGAGAAAAATGAGTGTAGAAGAACAAAGACGGGGAAAATAAACCTTTCTAACTCCCCAGACATCATCATGACAGAGATCACTGAAGGGCTGCAACTGTAAAATGTGGTTAAAGATCATTTCTACAAACATACCAGTTACACAGCTAGTATACAATACACAGCAGTCTTACAATGTGTAGTTCAGTCAGTTCCTCTCCAAGTACTGGACATATATCTCTGCACCCCATAGCAAACGCCTAAAATGTGAAAAATAATAATCTCCAAAAAATTTCATGTACTACATACAAAATTCTAGTGGAAAAATTTTTTTGAGGGTAAATAATATTTCAATTGCCCCGAAATACATTTTTACAGTCCTTATTTCATGTAGTTACATGTATTTCCTTATGCGCATTCACGGTACAAATTTTCACGGATAGGATCCGTCCGTGAAAAACTAAAAATTTGCACCCTTCAAAAATATCCTACTGGGTCTAGATTTGTGAATGTATTATATGGCCAACTCTGGGAGTAGTTCAGGGCCAAAACCACAGAGTAACATGAAGTGGATGCTAGGCAGTTGATAGGGTTAATTAAAAATGTAAGTAGCCAAATTAGAAAAAGTACATTATAGCCAGTGACTACTTTGGCAAGACACAGGGACTCCTGCTTCACTTCAAATACATTACCATACAACATCAAAGGAGAGTAAGTGCACAACTATCAACCACCCAGTTTCTGAAGAAAAGAACAACTCTGGATGGGACTCGAACCCACGACACCAGGATTCTGGAACGAGTGATCTACCTACTAAGCCATGGGCCCAAGTCTGTAAAACACACACTAACACTAGACTAGACAAGCAAAGAGAGATTAACCTAATCTAAACTGTTATGGAGCAATAGTTAGATGTAGACTTGAGAAGGAAACTATTTTGTACCATTAACAACAGGCCACATTCAATAGCAGAGCTGTTCTAATGTTACAGTGATCTAACCTTTCGTACGTGAAACATTGCATCACGACCGAGAGATGGGAACAGCGGAACAAACTTGTTGACAAGAACTTTACGACCTAAGAGAGGGGCTAGTCGACTCAGCAGCTAGAGGAGGAAGAGGAGAAGTGGAGGAAAAGTATATAAAATGTGGGAGGGGGAGTGTTGCCATGTGACTGACCAGTGACATGTCCATCCTCAGATCATAGTGTTCATCACGACTGAGACATCGTTCCATCTCAGGAACTAACTGGTTTATTAGGACATCTGGACCAAGAGAGAGAGAGAGAGAGAGTTTGTGGAGTAGGAGGAGGAGAAGGAGGAGAATGAAGAGAATGAAGAAGAGGAGGGAAGAGGAGTGTGTTAACCTTTATTCTGCGTGTCGTCTTCTAAAAGATTTACAACACAATTCTGACTGATTCTCCTGACCTAGTGGTGAAAGAGAGAGAGAGAGAGATGGGCCTCTCACCAAGGCTCATGGAATGAGAGGAGAGAGAAGGAGGAGGAGAGAGGGGACAGTACACATACATGTTGGTTGATATCCGAGACCATTCTAATTGGAACATCAAACAATCTCTCTTTATTCTCCATTCCATTATCAGGATCAGCAGTGAGACACAGACGAGAATGGTGCTGCAGTAGAACTGCCACTGTGTCAAGAATTAACATCCGAATACTCGGCTCTGCCATGGTAGAGGAGGAGAGGAAAAACAGTACTCACTCGCTTACACACACGTCATTCCTTTCGCCAGCTTTTTCAAAACTTATTTTGTGTTTACAATACTCTGACAACAAGTCAAGAGGAGGAGGAGAAATAACAAAAAGAGAGTTAGTTTCCATTGCACATGCCCAAAAACACACACACATATAATTATACAGATTTTCGTAGGACATACGTACATGTAATTACATTAGAAAACAGCGGGGGAATAAGATATTAATGGGATTACAGAAGAGATAAAACCAAACTAATCCAATACAGAGTGCAATGCTGTTCTGATTGTACAGAAAATATAGCCTAAGACAAAGAAAGAACTTGTGACAGACATCGAGGTCTCTCAGTCACCATTGCACTCAGGTGTGCCTGGACTTTGTAGAACCAGTAGGCACTGGGTACAGGACCCCTCGCGAGTCGGACATGAGACTCATCATGAGTCGGGCATGAGAATAGAGCTTTAAATAGTATTGTATGTAGCACAGTTGGAGGAGATATGTTCACACTGTGTTGAAGTGTTCAACTGTTAAAGAATTGAGCAATAGAAGGGGCTACAACATTAACTACCACACACTGTGACTGACTCTCCTTCCATACAACACAATACCTCTCATCTAACAATAGTTTCACAGCCCATACTTACTTTGTAAGCACCCCGTCTTTCACTGAGCATTAACACACAATGGCTCCTCACAAAGTACGTACCATGGCTCACTAGACTACATGAACAACAGAGTACTATCACACGATTAATTCTCACTAATTAAAGGGGTTATGTCCTGTGTGTATGTAACGAATGTACCATGGTCATTGGCTAGTGTCATTGATATCTCTAGAATGAGTTGGTATTCAGAATAGGCCGTAGCTGCTTCTAATGATTCTGGTATACACCTCACCGCCATTTCTCTGGAGTGAGGAGGAGGAAGAGGAAAAGGAGAAGAAGGAGGAGGAGGAGGAGTATATAGGAGGAGGAGGAAGGAATAAAATGACCCAGTAATAATCATATAAACACAGACAACAGGTTCACACATTATTATTGACCTATACTTATATACACAGTAAAATTACATTCTCTCAATCCTACATCGTCAGACGGCATAATATGTGCTACCTGTCTATAACATCTTCACTCTGGAAATATCTCTCTAGTTTCTCCAGTGGAGCTAGACTGTCATACATATCAGTCAGAGAATCAATCTCTCCTCCTCCTTCTCCTCCTACTTCCTCCCCTCCTCCTATATCACCTCCTTCGTCTTCACCAGCTGGTGGGTATGATAGGATATTCCAGTTAATGCACACCTTAAACTATAGTGTTTTTCTATGTTATGGGCCAATGGCATCCTTTGAGTTAAGTCTTTTATTTCAGATGTAGTTCTATCAACTGAAGCTTGCAGTAACCACGGTAAGAAGCCTTGTAAACGTGGCATCCTTCTTCTTCTCCTTTATTTCTCAGTTCGAACTAACCATTGGCCGCCGCCGCCACAACCTGGTCCACCCGGGAGAGATCCAACTTCAACTCTGCGGTGAGAGAGGAGGAGAGAAAACTGTAAACAGACCCAAACCCGAACGACGTCTTCCTACTCCACGCCATCTCCTCTAAGACTCAGTATAGAGAGACACGGAGCGGATATGGCAGAATAGCGCTGGGAAGCTAAGAGCTAAAACGATAAACGCCTCGCGAGTGACAAGTGAACATCTTGTAGTTTAAGTGGACAATGTGTGCTGTGGCTGTGACTGATCGTGTGAGTAGAACAAAGATACCCACTCACCTGCCATAGCTTTTGACTTTTGAGATCCTCCCGAACTTTAACATGTCGACCTTTGACCTCCACGCGTGGCCGCATGGAACGCGCGCGCCCCCCACAAAACTTTATAATAAAAATTACATAACACTTTATTAAGGATTATTCTTCTTCCACACTTTCTGAGCCTTTTTCTTGATATTTTTGATTTTGATACTGACAGAGGACGGATAGGACATGATCTTCTTGTGTGTCTCTTCTCCTTTGCTGTGTTCAAACTAAAAGGAGAAATGGGTAATTAGAGCTAAGCGAATATAGCTATAGGCACAAGTAGCTAAGTGTGGTACAAATAGATGGACTGCACAGTGTGTGGTAACAATGTATGTAGCTACATAGATAGTGCACTCGGTAAAAACTCAAACCTCTAATTTGGCTTGAACAGAAGTTACAGCGGCCAACTTGTTGCCCTGGAGTTTCCTAAGAGAGTGAGACTCATTCTTGACTATAGCCACTGCTTGCCTGTTTTGACTGATGTTAGATCTCAGAGCATGGAGCCTCCTGTGATAGAAACAGACACGGGGACAGACAGACAGACAGACAAGCAGACAGATCATTGATAGTTGTGGAAAAAGTATTGTAGAATGGCCTTAAATCATCATGTTACAAACCTTGATTCAGCTGTGTAGTAACCACTTCCTTCAATCTCATGTATCTTCCTATGAATAGAATCACATATTATACACATTCTCTGATTCATTAGCTCCTAATTCTATAGTGAGTGAGTCTTCAATGGATAAAACAACAAGAATAGGAGGCCCAAGAAACACCTTTCGTTGACACTTCATTTAATAATAGTAAAATCAGTTTTCCTTCTTTTCGTTAAACCCTAACACCTGTGTTCCTGTGTTACAGTACGTCATGTGTGCATCTACATATAGTGGTTTTATACCTTTGCCAGTGTACTTCTCTGATACCCCTTTTCAATGCCTTTGTCAGCTTGTCATAGGTAGCAGATATCACTCTTTTTTTCCTCTCACAATTGTCTGGTTGGTGAGTGGTGGCATCTTCCAGAGAAACATCTGTAGTTGGGGTCCCAGCTCCGAGTGTGTCATTATAACCATGAGAGGGAGAGGGAGGTAGTCTTGACATCACTTTAGTACTGCAATAATGCCAAGCATTAGGCCACACATGAGGTAGTATTTTGAGTGAGAGAGTGTTTGCAGTGTTTTTTACCTGTTATTTGTGAGCTGTTCCAACACAAGTGTGGCTCGATTAAAGCAAAAATTGCTGGCAGCAGTCCCAGGGGGAGCTGGAGGAATAACCATCTCATCTTCCTCGTCTTCTGTACCTCCCTCCATCTCTGAATTACTAATCTTGGAGAGATTGTCTGTAGATGTAGACTTGGCACTCGACGGAGAGTCAATCAACTCTTCTTTCCTCTCCTTCTCTTCCTCCACTTGTTTCTTTTCTTGTAGCTCACAATGTGTTTCTGGTGGGGTTTCATTTGAAACTCTTATAGCAGAAGAGGAAGGGTTGATAATTTCTGAAACTATTTCAGGTGTTCCAAACTCTTCCTCTTGTTCAGACTGAGAGCTAATTGAGTGTGAAGAAATAGCTCCACTTAGACCAGAGAACTGTGATAAAGTGTACTTGCTACTTATTTTCTCCCAAAGAGTACCACTTTTATCTCGTCCTTCTGATCCACCATCTGGGCCAGATGAACCTGAAACATTGACTGTAGTTGATGGGAAATCAGTATCACTAGCTCCTGCTGGTAGAGTGTCTATAACACCTCCTCCTTCACAAACGGAGCCATTTTCCTCCACATCTTCCAATATGATGCCATCACTGGGGGTTTTTGTTAGTCCATTTGAGTTGTTGCTAGGCTCAAGATAAGGACTCTGTTTCTGAGAGCCAGCTGCACTGTCTTGGACCATTTCAGCAGATGACACAGTGATTCTACTCCTGGCCCAGGATTTGTTCAGCAGTGTTCCCAACTTTGTTTTCTCCCACGATCCTGAGTGAGGTCGCTCTAGAGGACTGGCACTTCTCAGCTTTTTCTTTCTCGGCTGGAGAACCAAAAAATAAGAGAAACCCAAATCAATATGAAAAGTTATGAAATCTAACACACATTGCTAGGGAGTGAGAGGTGGACATTGGAAGAAGGAATGATGAGTCCGTGACCCTGTGAACAACTGAAGAAACGTTTTCCTCTATACAGTCCATCATGTTCACCAACTGTACATACAGTACCATGGAATTTTGTTAATAGTGTGTTAATAAAAATGATTGTCCTACCAGGAGCATCAAGTTTAACTCCAATGAAAACAGGATCGTTAGTGTGCTGGCTGTCCAAATCACCCACATATTTCACAACCCCCTTCTCACTCCTCTCTTTAACCTCCTCACCGCCTCTTTTTACTGTTACTCGGTCGCCAATGCGAACGGTACTCTTGAGTAGTGGTTTGCGGAGGCTAGTCCAGTGTGCTGTGTCCGTGCGGACGGAGGCGCAATGCGAGCATCTGCAACGAGCGAATCCCGTACTTTCTAAACCCGGAATCCATGATCTGTCCTAAAAAACAATTTCTTAGTTATGTCTACCGCAGTTTCCTGCATCTTTTCACCTTGTATGTAGTCGTGCTGACCCAGCTCTTCTTTTGAGGAGCCATCACCATTATAATAATATTCTCTCTCTCCACTCACAAGCGTCGGAAAATACACGCGCGCGTCTGATTTTTCGTTCTCTGAACACAATGCGCGTGCGCAATAATTTAGCGCGGTTGGTTTAAGCGCACAATAACGCCGTAAAATGGCCGATTAATTAAAGGGTCGCCCTGTAATATTGCATGGCGAAAGGCTTGATCCGACTCATTAGTGGTTCCAATTGGCATGCCATATGCATTGTTACATTTTCCAATTTCTGGCGAAACGTTGCATTTTCGCGAGCTGAGTGTGCCGTGGTCGTCGGATCAGCCCGAAAGAGAACAAATTCTGTTTGTGTGCTCCATCCAATTGCTCACTACCTCCTGTTCTTTATCTTCATTTCGATTGCCTTTGGATTCGACACCCTCGCGTGTTGCCCGAGGGAAGAATATCTAGACCAGTGATCGAAGAGAGAGAAGAGAGCTAGAGAGATGCCGGGAGTCTACACGCCTACTGCTGACTCGGAACAACCTAGCAGCAATAACGTTAAAGGTAACCTCTCGTGTTTCTAGGTTTTTCTAGCTAGCTGTGAGGCAGTTGAGCGAATTGATCTCGCGATGCGGCGCTCTCCTTTTTCGCGTCTGTTTCACTGTTAATAGTAAGCAAGGACTCTTAAAATTTTTGTATATAGCGGGAAATATGGCTACATCGCATGTATTGTTGTGTGTAAAGCATTTGGGATGGTCGTCCTTGCTGTGTACTGGGCTTGCAAATCCAAAGCCGCCATAGAGGTGTGCGAAATTGATTTTACGCTTCTGATTACATTCCGCTTGCTTTCTCCGCACTTTATCTCGCCTGTCTCGCGTGCAATGCGGCGCAATATCAGTAGTGGCGGTGAAACCCTATCCATCTATAGTGTCGATATAAGTTGATTAGCTTGCGATCCTTTGCCCTAACGGATTCCGCGCGTTGTTGTTATGTTTGTATCCTTTGTCCTGCGATACCGAAACGTGATCACTACCCTACTCTCAGTCTTTTTCTGATGTTTATAAATCTCGAACCCAAATCTCACGCCCTACCTTATTAGTGAATTTTTCAAGGAATGTAGAGTGCAATAATATTAGAGATAAACTTATAGAGTTGTTTGTAGATGAATAGGTGGCCAGCCCAGGTAGAAGTTTAGTGCTCAATTTGGGGGGGTTAGTTGAGTTATATGGTTGTCTATGACTGCCCCAGTTGTTGCTGAGCAGCAGACAAGGAGGGATTGTCAGGGACAAGAGAGAGGAGGAAACTCCAGTGATCAGAGAACATCTCCTCTGATTGATCTAACATCTCGTTCTCCCTCTCCTCTCATACCTCCTCCTTCTTCTTCTTCCTCCTCCTCTTCTTCTTCATCGTCATCTTCTTCTGCTCCGGTGGCTCATAAAACTGTTCCAATACAGCTGTCAGCATATGCTAAGACACGTGTTAACATGTCAGCTACCAGTGTCAGTCCACCTAGCAATCCATCCCCTATGTCTACCAACTCTTCTGCTACTCTCTCCTCTTCATTCGCTCCATCACCGTCTTCTGTTTCGCAATCAATGTCATCACAGCTTCGGGACAAAGTTATAGTCCAGGTAGCATCTCATGCCCTGCCCGCCTCCTCCTCCTCCTCCCCTTCATCAGGCATGTCACTCTCAAATCAAGCAGCTAGAGCTGATAGTAGTGGGCATGATGCTAAGGCAGATTCTACTCCGCATCCTCTCCCCTCTGGTCCAGTTACTCCTCACCAAGTCACTCCTCACGCAGTCACTCCGCATCAGTCACAGGTTCTTGTCTCCCTCGATACGTCAAAATCCTCCACTGGGTGTGGCCAAAAAGACTCCGCCCCTCCTGCTCTAGTGGAATACGTCTCTACTACTACCACTACTAATGGTTCAGAGTCTGTTATTGAAGCCACACCCACTAATAAGACTGAAGCTCCATCATATGACAAGCAAGATGTATCTTGTAAAGTAGAACAGACTAATAGGTCTGTCACTGCTATAACAACCTCTATACAGAATGAAACTACACAAACCATGGTGTCTTCATCTGATGTACATCAAGTGGGAGTGGCTTGTGTACCAGTGGGTGTGGCTACTCCCAAAGTCAGTGAGAGAGACGAGGGCAAGGAGGAGGAGGAGGAGTTCCCGAGATTACGTATGTCCAGTTCGGGAGTAATGGGAGAAGAAGAGGATAGATTAAGTGGTAAGCCAGAGGAGGAGGAGGAGGAGGAGGAAGAGGATGATGCAGACTCTGTGATGGAACTAAGAATAGAAGAATCACTAGTGGAGGGTGAGGAGCAGGCCGGGAAGACATCACCATGTGGACCAGGCAGAGTGGGTGTGGTCAATGCGGCCTTGAGAAATGAAACTGCTGGAATGTCTCGAGAGGAAGGTGTGGTTGCCATGGAAACAGAAGGCCGAGGGAACAGCATTGGTACCAGTCCACCACCTCAAGTGACAGTTGTAGCACTCAGAGGCCAACAGTCTCAGGCTGGAGTCGGAGTAAAATACACTGGAGTAACGAAACCCCACAATCATCACTGGAGTAGCAACTCCATTCTTAATAAGACCTCTGTTGCCACGGTGTCTCCCTCGTTACCAAGAGATGATGACAGGGGTCGTGTAAATGAGAGACAATTTAATAACACAGCAGATGAGAGAGAAAAAGATCAGAGGGAGGTGACATTACAGGGGAGAGATAACGGTGTCCTACAATTGGCCGGCTATCAGGCGAGGAAAGTTGCAAAAGTCAAACAGTTCTTCACGACACTACAGAGATTTGGTGACCGACAGTCTAGCGAGGTGGCAGAGCAAGTCCAAGAACTGATAGCTGCTCTTGTGGTTAGCCTCACTCTCACTAACACACACACACACTCTCTCTCTCTATCTCGCTTCTATTCTCTCTCTGTTTTCATGCCCGACTTGGAAAGGAGTCCCTTCACATTTGCTCACTCTGCCTACAAAACCCACACACAAAGTGCAATGGTGACAGCACTTTCTGAAGTATGTAATTCAATGATTGATCAGCATAAGGAAGGAATTGTACAATCTCTCCGTTGTCATGGGCCAGATTTACAGGGTATCCTGTCACCTTGCCTACTGGGCCCCAAAGCACAGGTGCACCTTAGTACTATGGTGACTGCAATTACCACTTTGATGTTCTGTACCTCATAGAGGTTAATAATTGAACCCTCACCCTCTCATAAAGGCTAATTGTTGAACCCTCACCTTCTTGACAATTCCTCTCTGTATAGTTACTCTCCTGACTACAAACTCAATAATTGTTTCTCATACCATCATTCAATGTGACTACTGAAAACACAAAACTTTGGTCAACCACAACTAACCACATTTCACTTGCTTTCAACATTTCAATCCACCTCTGTTTACTAAAGTTTCAATAAATAACCTTTTCACTATATCCCACCAGTTTATTCACAATAATACATATACTATCACTGCTCAACTGTAAGTTAAATATATTTCAGTTTAAGCGATAGAAGTAGTGATTATATAGTTTGGGAGGCACTTTTTCACCTATCCCAACACCATGTAATCTTTCTCTTCCTCTGTTCCCCAAATAGTACGTCCATTATAATCCCTTAATAACTTTAACTGTATATATATATATACATACAGTGGATCCCTGCTTAATGGACACCTCAACGTGACGGAAAAAGTGTTTCTGTGTCCCAACTTACTATCTGTCAATACATCTGTCCAGAATAGACTCCATTTGCTGCAACAGACAATATTTCCCCTTCAGGTTGTCCATTATAGAGAGGTCCATTGCGTATATAGCAGACAGTATTTCTGGCTTCAAGTTGTCCATTGTAGAGAGGTTCCACCTATCTCTTCACAAGGAGCCTAACTCAGTTTCTAAGCTACCACGACTCTGGGAGAGTGACTGATTGTAGTGTCGAGTTCTCTTTACCTACTGGAGAGGACTGGCCAATCAAATCCAAGATTTTATAATCGCCGCGGTTACTCACTAATTTTCACACTGATTTCTAATTGATTACCTGTTATTAATTGGAATTTGAGAAATGCAAGCCACCAAATATATATAGTGCCCTTGTTAGTATGAGGAGTAGGAGTGGCAGAGCGGATGAAACACATCGAGTGGGGGTATCAAAATTACAGTGTTTTGTGTGTGTGACTAGATACCTCTCCTATCATCACCTCTCATAGGTTGTTGATTAGAGGATGTGTAGCAGTATTTGAGGTCAACATTTAGAAATGTTACTAAAGATAGAACTAACCAATCAAGAAAAATGGGTCACAGCGATAGAATGCATTTTCACTTGAACTAAATGTTGCTTTTATGTATGTACGTATAATGTGTTTATTAAGCATCAAAAGCAATAAGAAGGCGGTCCACTATAAGTATATCTAGGATATTGCACAGTGGTGTGAGTCACATTCTTCTTTAGTTTAGCACTAGATTGCTCATTTCCTTTCCATTTATTGCACGGGGGCCTCACTAATCTATTGACTGATAGTTTTGTCGTGTTTCATTAGTCGAGGTTGACAGAGAAGCCACGTCGTGTGTGTGAGACGAGAGAAAGAGAGAGAGACAGAGAGCGTGAAAGATGCATTTGACAATGTTTAGATTAGAGTGTAGAATAAACTGTCTGGTACTCTGTAACAGTCCCATAAGATGACACAGTCCACCCTCACTGTGTGGGTTTTAGATAGTCTCTTGTTTTGTTATACACTCACTTGCCACCTACTGAGTTCTTGGCCGGGGGACCGACCGACCCTCCAGCCCCTGGTAATTTTAGTTAGTTCTGTTTGTGTGCCCCTTGTCTTCTGTTTCATACCTGACTTGAGGAGTTCCATCACCTGTGCTACATATAGCAGACTTACCATAGTGCCATAATGCAATGGTGACAGCAGTACTATATACTACAGATGGTCTATGCTCATTCACTTTTCTCACTCTTTACATATGTGCATTCACCTTGCTACACTAGGCTCTCCAAGCCCAATCACACTTCATGCATTTCAGATGTTCTTTCTATGCCCTTTCTCCGAATTCTCTCAACTCACTCTCTATCATGTAATATAATTCACTTTCTTCATACTCTGTTCCTATTCTCCATTATCAGAACGGGACAGCTACCATTGAGGAGTTTCATCAGGAGATACAGACAGTCACAAACCATCCTCTGAGACAGTTCATCATCCCATTCTTGAAGGTCAGTCATATAGACCAGGAGGAGAGAGGGGAGGAGGAGAAAGTGGTGGAGTCTGTTATACATATACACGAGGAGGAAAAAGTGGTGCGGGAGATTGAAGTGGGTGTGTGACCATGACCAAGTCTTGCTAAACCATTTTACGATGTACATTGGTGTTATTATTAATATAGCACACACATTTTCAAGTTTCTCATTACAAATTGAGAAATTCCTGAGTGAGCTCCGTACACTAGAAGTGACAATAGTGAGGAAAGAATGATCAGACAATCTTTCCAGACCAGATTTTCTAGACCAAGGCTTGTGATGTCAAAAGGCTGCTATCCATTAAACCAATTCATCTCTCTCAAGCTATTTGGCCAGAAGTAGACCATAAACTCTAGGTAGTGAGTATTACAAAGCTAAAAATCCACTAATGAAGATGGTGTCACCTCTGGTGTATAATAACTCACTGAGTGTCCTCTGTAGTGCTCTAACCAGAATTAGCACTCTCTGTTGTTGATGGCTTCTAAAAGCTTGGTGTTAAAATCCTGAGAAATGCTACTATTGACATGTGTAGTATATGGCCTGTGCTAGATATTGCTTTTACTAAGACTAATACATAGTTGAGTGTAGATATTTCCACATTTTGGACACTTACACTGGGTTACGTAATGTTGGTAATTAGTAGTAAGCTGTGATATGACGGTAAAAGACACTTTAATGGAGTATACATAAGTTGTACAAAAAGGATGAGTGAACTGAAATTGCATTCTTTCAGAGTACCTTGAAACCTGAGCTAGCTTGCTAACTGTATAATGCAGCCACCTGTCTATTGAAGCTGGCTTGAAGGTGACAATAATTAGACAGGTTTCGCTGCATCCACTTGTTTTTTCTCTGTGTCTTAGTGTAGCTAACCCTGCTAACTACCCAGTTCAACCTTTCCTCTTCTCTGCCTCACTACTGTCTATCTGCTGTGCGTTTTGTGTAAAGATTGTGGAGGGAGGGATTGAGGTATTTTTGCCTATTTCTCAGCCTATTTTTATGCCATACTATATAACTACATATAATCATGTTAGTGAATAGTGGTACTATGTATGTAATAGTGCATGTGTGTGTAGTTACAGTGGAATCTTGCTAAAATCCTGAGAGTGTTTGTGAGTAGCTATAGTATAGTGTATGCTTATAGAGGGACTTTAGAGGTACAGAGTTCACACTAAAGGGATGTATTTGTGTTCAATTTATGGAAGTTCCACTCTAAACTGGTTGGTGTGTGCTCTAAACTGGTTTCTCCGTGCTCTAAACTAGTTGGTGTGTGCTCTAAACTGGTTTCTGCGTGCTCTAAACTGGTTGGTGTGTGCTCTAAACTGGTTGTTGTTTGCTCTAAACTGGTTGGTGTGCACTCTAATCTGGTTGCGGTGTACGTTCTGTGTGTTGATAGTAACTACATACTAAGGTGTCTACAGGGTATCAATGGCTAGTAGGGTGTCTGATGTTATGTAAGTCTCGTTATTCATAGTATAGTTCGCCCAT
Source organism: Phenganax stokvisi (assembly GCA_025400075.2). Taxonomy (NCBI): domain Eukaryota; kingdom Metazoa; phylum Cnidaria; class Anthozoa; order Malacalcyonacea; family Clavulariidae; genus Phenganax; species Phenganax stokvisi. Next base: position 16,923 of record JAODVQ020090547.1, read on the forward strand.
TAAAAGCACATGGCACCTCATGTTGTAGTGGTTTCTAATGATATTCATATATAGAGAGTTCGCCTCTAGGATGTAGGTTCAATTGACTATACTATCTAATCATCTTTCTGACCTTTGCACCCTCATTTCTCATGCCCTGCTCACATTTGCAGGGACTCCATTATCATCTTTCTACATTATGTATACTGGGTCCCTGAAGCCATGGCACACCTTAGTGCAATGTGACCTTGATTTTATTCCAGTCTTTCCTCCTCCTCCTGCTCCTGCTCCTCCTCCTGCTCCTCCTCCTCCTCCTCCTCCTCCTCCTCCTCCTCCTCCTCCTCC
>JAODVQ020090653.1:0-17244 GCA_025400075.2 Phenganax stokvisi
AGTTGATTTGTTTGTTGTGCATTTGCCTTTCTTTGATGTTTCCTCCACTAAGCTAATCATATTATCTGTGTGTCTTTCAACTAGTAATATGTTGTTGCATTACACATGATAATACATAATAGTTTATGTACATGCTTCATTCAAGAGTTCATGTTCTCGCAATGAAAATATTTCATGGACAAAGCATAGGGATTATACATGTTACCAGCTATACGTCATAACTTACAATCATTGTAGATTAGAGCTGCATAATGAACCAATGCACTGGGAGAATATTCTACGCGGTGTGCATATTATGAGTGAACACGACAAGCTGCCATGCTACACATGCAAAACGCAACACACACAAGACTATGCATCATCATATTATGAACTTGCCTTTGAACTAGAGTGACTAGTTGCCAAATGTAGAGGAGTTCTGTCAATAGAAATGAAAATGAGCTATAAAACAGAGCGTATACTGTAATTATACAAATGGAAGCAAGGAAATGTGTATTTGATATTGTATGTCTTCTAGGGGAGCTCTAGAGACAAGTTCACTCAAGGAATTATAGACACACTTGTAGATTGGTTCTGGTGTAACTGTCAGGTCAAATTTACATACATAGCTGCTAATAATACATAGTAACCAGCTTGTGACCTTATTTTAAAGGGGGAATGAGATCTTGTCAAATGCTCCCGCCACCTTTTTTAACCCTACTTACACATTAAACACACTATGAAGGTAGAGCATGCATAAAATTTGACATACTAAATGTACATACAGTACACTGCTGTGCTATACCTGCCATCAGCATCTTTGATTCTAAGATCAGGATTCTTAGAGAGCAGAGACTTAAGACACTGGTGACTACCACTGACTGCAGCCAGATGAACTGCTGTCTGTCCATTCCCATCCTATACAATAGTATGTAATGTACATATTATGCACTATGCTTGCGTTAAATTGCACGAGGAAACAGACAATACCACAAAACAAACAACATATATACTTGGTACTCAGTAATGAGTGCCGAGTTTGATATGTGGCCAAATGTTTCCACTAAAATGTGCATGAATCAAATTAGAAAAGACACATAAACACAAGGTAAAACGACTGATGTGTAGGACCTGGATATATGGGGAGGCTCCTTTCTTGACGAGTAGTTCCACACAGTCTCCTCTGTCTGCCATTGCTGCATACATGACTGGAGTCCTCCCGTACTCATCAACACTATCCACATCCACTGAGTAGGGGAGGAGGAGGAGGAGGAGGAGGAGGAGGAAGAGAAGTAGTAGAGGGGAGGGTGAGGATGTAAACTTATACACCTGGCTATCTTACTTAACAGGTACACCAACTATTATATAAGCATACAAAAGGCAAGAAAGGTAAAGGTTGAACGGTCTAAGGTATGTAAATGAAGAGATTGTTGCTCTTACTTTGTTTTAGAGCCTCTTGAAGCTGAGTGAGGTCTCCATTATAGGCTGCTTGATGAAGAGGGCTCGTTATCACCCAGTCCTGTTCCAAATACCAATAGCTTACATAAATTAAGCATACATACGTTCCTGAGGGTTATCACCTCTCCCTGCTGATCTCCCTCCATAGCTAACTCTCCTCCTCCCTCCTCCATTGCCTAAAACCCACGACTCAGCCTCCAGTCGTCAGTCTCGGTAGGCAGCGCGGGCGGGCCGGGGAGAGACGAAAGAGACACAAGAATACTGTGCGCTTATTAGAAATATAGAGTTACCATGGTGACTGCCTATTATCAAATAGCGCGCATGCGCAAAGTTATGCAGTTTTGCCGCCCCACGTGTTTCACGCGGACATTTAGTTTTAACGCCCACGCGCGCGTAGTTCCCGTAGCGCATATCAACCGGGAGGTTAAAATGGCGGCCCAAGGTCTCTGGCGTTGTCAGGGGTATTTGTCCAAAGAAGAATGGGCTAGTTGATACATTAAAATGCCAGAACGATATATCAGCTCTCTATAGACTTTATCTAGTCGTTGCGCATGGCTAATACTAGAAGCCAGTTTATTGCGCATCCGTAGAAGCAGCAAGCCTCCCACACATGCGTTCGCATGAGCAATCTTCGTCGCCCTCTTGTCGAGAAAATGAAGTTTTCCGAAGAAAGGGTGCATATTGGAGTTGTAGAGCTATCTTCTAACTACGCGATGGCGCATTTCTCTCGTTACCACATTTCCAGTAAACGGCTGGACGCACAGCAGAAGTTATGGGAGTTTAGGTGGCTTCTCGTGGGCCATCAGGCTATGAATAATGGTTTTTCTACACTAGCCAGCTCATCAGATAATTCTTACGATGTAGCCAGGCGACTGGCATCATAATTGATTGAAATAGCAGGGGACTGCCATTATAATTCATTGAAATTTGTCCAAAGTATAGAATTTCAGAACATACATATAAAGTTAGCTGCTAGAGAGAGTCACTGCTTTTCCCATAGGAGGCTATCTCACACTAAGAACAGAAAATTTTGCCTCCTCTCTCCAGTAGCCTTCTGATAACAGTATCGCACAGGTCGAAGTCCTATATATACACTCGTACGTCAGGCACAAGCACGACCTGAGGTGCTACATTATTTTGCTTTCTCCCATAAGTCTTTTATCATCATAAGGTCCACCATAGTCCTTCATCCACCACTTCTAACACTGACTAGATAGGTAGGACAGCTGTATAACATTAGCAGATGGAACATCAATATCATGGGACAACTTGGTTATTAGCTATGTAGCTGTTCATACATCATTCATATGTTCATACCAGGTAAGTCAACTAATAAGCAAAATACAGCATTATCAGTGATAAAAGGCACATGCTTAGTGACTAGAAGACACAAGCCGCAGTGTGTAACAGAAAGACGACTATAAATGCTAACAACCCGTAGCGTGCTACATTCACATGTACTATAGTCTAATAGAAACTTGCCTGTCAAAAATTTCAATCAGGAAAAAATGTGGTAGTCAGTTATCATCTCAAACGCATAGAAGGCAGTTAGAGGTAGAGCTTGGTGAGTAGCGCTTTGCCAGGAAAACTGCCGATTTCTCAGAGGCGAAGGCGACACTTTTGAAATAGCCCCGAACAGTTATAGCCGCTACACCACTGTGGAAGGGCGCTCAGAGCCGTATCGCACATCGTTGTGTAGCTCTTTCCCTCAGTAAACCGATAAAGACGCCTGCAGTTCGATATGAGTATTGCCAGCGCTAGAAGGGTTAAAGTAAACGAGCCGCCTTGTTGCTAAGGCCGGTTGCTATGCGCGCGCGCTCAAATCCGTGACGTATAATGACGCTACTAAAAATGTTCACGCGCAAAGTAATTGAAACACCCGTGGCCCGCGCGCGCCTCGTTCCAAGTCTCTTTTCCACCGCAAACGGACTGGGGGGAACGAGGCTAGTATTAACTATAGCTCTGCGCCGAGGGTTTGCACTTTAGTGCTTTTCATTTTTATAATAATTAGATGTATTTTAATGATATCCATTCATTATAATTATACAAGAATTTAGTAGCTAGTGGAGTTATAGCTACTACCATGGTTTAGAGGGTATTTCCGGGTGGATGTTGTTCTATGTACATATATGAGCAGCTCATCTTCTTCGAGGAGGAATTCCATGATAATTTCATAATCTCCACCATAACATTATCAGTTACTATAACTCTACTTTTATAAAAATTACACATAGAAGCATGCATACCTTTGGGGTATACTACATCCTTGGACGGGCTAGGATCTTGTAAACGGTTGAATACATCCATGTAGTAGTCAAAATTCCCTTGTGATATTATAAAGAACCTTGTACAGTGCTTCCACTCACTCGTTTCCTTTAGATCAGAACAGGCCTCTTTTACATCTTTGCCAATTGTAAGTTTATTTCTGAAGCAAATATGAAGATTCTCATCAGCACATTCAAATCCGCCATCATTAACACAGCTCACTGAACTGACTATCAATGCAATACTGATTACAACTGCTATACTATGAGTAGAAAATAATTTGACCATCTTTATTTTAGCAGATAACGATATTTCACTCGAGCTACACTGATGCTGAGAGAACACCTTTTTAAAGTAAAGATGTGACCTAAACCCTAGTTGTGTTAGGTATTGTGTCTATTGTCTTATATACAATTGTTGCATTGTTATGTAAAGATTCCTGTGAAAGCTCAGAATACAACAACATGGCTTTGTAACTGCATTTGGATTAGCTAGCTAACTATCTAAACCCAAGGCGCACATGCGCATAGGTTACGGTATACTCGTTCTTTGTGTCCGTCCGTCCGTCTGTCCGTTATCGACTACCTCACTTCTTGATGTAGACATCGCGCTATAATTGAAACTACGTACTCTTGGTGCGATAACCGTCAAACAATTGTACGAATTTGACTGATAATGTTTCGTTCCCGAGATATAGCAATTTTCACATTTAACTTGGTCGCTATAGAAGGGTTGCGATGGCTGTGGCTAATGCGCGCGGCGGCCATTTTGGATGACTACTGTGCATTCGCGTGTATTGTTAGTATATAGAAACCGCATGGTATAATTATAATGTCAATCTCTAGACAGCTTGTAGAGGGGATATGGCAGCCTATTTGGACAGTAAAGAAGAGGGGAGATCCTAGAGGGATAATCTGGAACTACCAGGACACACGGTTCTGCGCGATTTACCGAGTTATAGCTATAAGTACGCAAAGAAAGAAAACGTCGATTTGTGGTCTGAGATTTATTCCAGTCATGACTATATATTTGGGCTAACTAGTTCGCTCTGTGTAGTTCTATACATGTAAGTACTTTACTATTTCTTTTTCTCTCTGTGCACCTTATTCTGGTGTGTATAATAATAATAATAATAATAATAATAATAATAATATAGCCTAGCCACTGGCCTATTATGGTTGTGTAGTGGTATTATTTCTGACCACTAAATCAACGCCATCTGTCTTCGCGTTCCTCGGAAACACAGGCAAATCCTGCACGTCTGTCCTTTTTAACTTGTCCATCTACCTCGCCTTGCTCATTGTTTCTCTGGTGTCCAAAATCGCTGCCATAATATCCCCTCTAAAAGCTGTCTAGAGGTCGATATACCATGCGGATTCTACTTACTAACAATACAGGCAAGTGCACGGTAGTACTCCAACCCCTCTATTGTCATGTTTAGGAGGTATTTCCAGGTGGGTATTGTAGACCTAAATGTCACGTAACCGCCCCAAGCCGTGTGCTATCCAGTCTACGTATATACTTATCTTAGGAGTACAGTACATATAGAACCAGCGAGCTATACGTACCGACAGAGGACGACTGAGTACAACTTCTTAATGGCTGACTATTTACCTAATGACTTCTACCTAAGTATATAAACCAAAAGGATGATTATATAACACAAAATGACCCTAACACATGCTATGAAATTATTTTTTATAGCATACTAGCATATAAAGATAACCAGAAAGAAAAGAAATAAAAATGAAAAAAGAAAACCAAACCCACATCCCACAATCAAAAAACAAAATGACAACACGTATCAAAGACACAAGTACAACAAACCACGGCACGCACAACCAACAAAACAAATACAGTGAGTAGGACTCTGGGTGCCCAGCCTCGAGAACTGGGGCTATGCAAGCAATGCAATAATTATAAAAATACACCTAATCAGCATTATAATGTCCTCAGGTCTAATACCTACACATACATTCATAGAGAAAGTCAATTCCTCGATATAATTGAGCAGCTCATAATCTTTGAGGAAGAATTCCACGATATTTTGGTAATCTTAACCATAACATTATCCATTAGTACAACTTTACTGTTAACAAAATTACACACAGAAGCCTGCATGTCTTCGTTGTCTACATCCTGGGACAGGCTAGGATCTTGTAAACGGTTGAAAACATCCTTGTAGTAGTCAAATTTCTCTTGTGATATTAAAATGATCACGTCACAGTACTTCCACCTACTCCTTTTCTTTAGGGCAGAACAGGTCTCTTTTACATCTGTGCCAATTGTAGATTTACTTTTGAGGCAAATATCAGAATTGTTATCAACACATTGAAATCTGCTATCATTAACACTGCTCACTGAACTAACTATCAATGCAATACTGATTACAACTGCTATACTATTGGTAGAAAATAATTTGACCATCTTTATTTTAGCAGATAACAATATTTCACTTGAGCTACACTGATGCTGAGAGAACACCTTTTTAAAGTAAAGATGTACCCTAAACCCTAGTTATGTTTGATATTGTGTCTATTGGCTTATAATTGTTGCATTGTTATGTAAAGATTCCTGTGAAAGCTCAGAATACAACAAAATGGCTTTGTAACTGCATTTGGATTAGCTAGCTATCTAATTAACCATCGGAGCGCATACACATATACTCGTCTGCCGTCTGTCCGTTATCGAATATCTCACTTCTCGAAGTACTATTGGTGTGTAGTTACAATACCTGCCATACACTGTCAGTCTGGTGCAAGAGGGAAGAAGGATCCACGGTACTCTTTCATAAGCACCTGTCTATCTTCCATCTTGCTTGAGATTTGAGAGAGCCCCTCAATTCCCACATAGTAATAATTGAAGTGCTATATATAAGGCTAGAAAGCAAGTAATATTTTTATACGGTAATCTCCCTATATATAAAAGCGTCCTGATTTATCACTTATCCCTTTAGTTTTGACAAACAAATAAAATTATTGAGTTACAAGTTACAAAGTGATATTATTATAGACGCACACACATCTCAACGGTTCCACTTGAAAATGAGTATCCGTCATATCCGCCAACAACAATAAGATGATCATCAAGAGAGACTGCAAAGCACCACGATCGTTTGTTCATCATTTGACTAACCACAGTCCAAGATTTGGTATGGGAGTCATATCTATGCACAATAGATGTTTCTTCCCCACCAACAGCCAGTAGATCACCACCAAATGTTACTATAGTAGAACGTTTCACTGGTAGTTCACTGATTTCTCTCCACATGGTACAAGATAGGTGATCTGTCTGTTGTGATTTTGATTCATGTGAAATGGGTGGTGATAAGAGGTCAGGGAGAAAGCAGGTAAAGACTGACTTTGTTGATGTAAATCCCTGTTAGGCCACCAGCAAGATAGAGTTTATCTCTGCAGACTGTGGCCGACAGGTCAAAACATTTTATTGGGAGAGGAGAGACTGTGGTCCATTCTTTAGTGTTAGTATTCATAACCTCCACTGTATCACACCATTCTGACAAATACAATCCCACCTCACCTCCAGCCACTATTATAGTATGTCCAGTAGTAACACAAGCAACATTGCCCCGTAGCGTAGGCATAGAAGGGAAGATCTCAGACCACCTTTTCCTCTTACTTTCTCCTCTGAGACTGAGGAGAGTGTTAGTATAACCACCATAAACACCAAAACAACCACCAACACTAGTAAGAAGACCATCAATAACTACAAGACCACAATCCTTACAAGGGGTATCAGGAAGCTGATACCACTGTTCTTCTTCCTCTTCCTCAATGTTCTGGTATGGCATGGCGTGCGTTGGCCACCATAGGTACGAATAGACCTTCATTGAATTACGTGGTACTATGTTCCCGTGTACTACTGCTGCTCCTCTCCACATTGCCTCTGGTGCACTCTTCCCTTTCCTCCAATTCATCTTACTGATATCGCTCCCACTACATATTGCAGCTATTTCCTCCTGGTTTGGTTTGTCTCTACTGGCTGTGTCTTGCTTCTGCACCGGTTGAACCTTGCTCCTGTGAGCAGATATAGCCTGCTGAAGGTCAGTGATGGTCTTGTCCTTCTGTTGCAGGCTTTGCTGAAACTCTGATAGTAACTGCTTAGTAGTCTGCAAATCATTCTCTTTCATTTCCAACACATGATCCTTGCTAGCTATAACTCTATCCTTATCTTATATAGTAGCTAGATGTTCTCTCTCCTTGGCCTGCATAGTAGCCTGGTGCTCTCTGTCTTTGTACCCGACTACCCTATTTAATACACTAATTCTCTCCTGATATTGTGTGCATTGGTTGCACTTCACTCCATGCCTACTCTCCCTGCACTGAGAGGATTGTTTCAGTTCAAATAACTTCTCACTCAGTTCTAGAGCTGAGGGTCTCTCCTCTTCCCCCTTCTTTAGACACTGTAGAGCTAGTGGTTTGAGAGGGTGGGTGTCTGGGATTAGCTTCAGGTGAGCAGCACGACGGTCAGCCTCAGGGACCACTAGTAGAACATCCCCGCTAACTCCCTCAACTTGAATGTGTCGAAAGCGATCAGTTGGATTAGGGAACTGCCTTGTTAAGATTTGTATGATTATCACACCGAATGAGAATGAGTCTAACTTAGTCGTGTAGGATTTTGCTCCACTTAGAGTTTCTGGTGGCATGTATAAAACATTACCTGGGCACAAGGTCGAGGCCGTCATGCGAGCATTCATGTCAGCTAGTTTGGACATACCAAAATCTGTGATCTTGGCTTGAGGACCAGCGACCATCAGGACATTATTTCCAGTTAGATCTCTGTGAATGAGACCATTGGAGTGTAGGTAGACCAGAGCCAGGGCTATGCCATGGCAGATGTCCATTTGAACGTGATAGGGTAGTGGTCCTTGTGATCGCTCCAGGAATGCTGTCAGACTTTCCTTACAAAGTTCCATTAGGAGAACAGGTAGTTGCGTCTCACAGTCGAAGCAGGTTCCCAGGTATTGGACTTCATTTGGGTGTCTAGCTAGGCTAAGTAGCTGACATTCGTCCCGGAACTTACGAAGATAGGTGGCTGTTCCAGGGTCGTGAAGGTCAAAGAGAGTAGGGTGCATGATCTTGGCAGCACACAGTAAGCCATCACACTTAGCCTTACATACTCTACCATATGATCCACTGCAGAGACTCACTGATTTGTATAGTTCAATGTTGTGGTAGATCAACTCTGTAGGCTTTGGTGGTTTCTCTGCCATAGCATTTCCAGGATCCTATATGTAATAATAAGCTTATAGCATAAATAAACACAAGCTATATTGGCTATCGGCGTACTCTTTAGTAAAACATGAAAAGATTTGACAGTGTGTTTATTTGCTATAGTACACATCTGTCTGTACTATAAATTTAGGAGGTGTGCCCGACCTTGATAGGTCTCCGAGGTTAGCGTAGATAATTTACATATCACGGGTAACAGCAAACCTTCGTGTTGTTCAGGGATGATTTCCTGTGGTAGTCACATTGTAATTCTGGTCATCTTGGTATTATACAGCTCCGCCTACGTGTGGGTGTGTGTCATGCACACCCCCGGCATTAGCGCATGCGTATTATTGCCGGGGTAGCATTTCAATTATTACGTCACGTCATCATCACACGCACGTCAAGAATAAAGTAACGTTGTATATATATTACCACAACCCTGGTTCATGCGCGCCGAATCATAATACTTGCTATATAGGAGCTCGACCATTATCATTACTGCACCCTCTTGCACATGCCTTCTTTTCCGATGATAGCTGGTATTCCCTACAAATTGAAATATTATCTGTACAAACAGGAAACAGTTTGCACCCAGGTTTTGCTTCCATTCTAAATCAAATAGTTTTTGGGTTTTTTAGCATTTTGCAAAACTATCATCTCCTGTTTTAAAAGTTCCGTTTCTAATTTTCAGATTCAGCTAAAAAAAGGACATTTTTCTGCTGAAAATTGGCCTGATCATGGGATCATTACAGCAAAGAGCACATTAATTTTGTTTCCACAAATTTGTGAACCTCCACCAGCTAGAGGGGCACAAACTTGTGAACCCCAACAAGGTGGGTCACAAAATTAGTGAATCTTGTTTTTTCTCTGAGGAAAAACTTGATTAAAATCGACAGTTTCACAAATTTTTGGTATATATATACATTGCATTAAATCCGGCAGACACTCTTTATATCATGCTCTATATCATCAGAATTCACTTTCATCCAATATAATTTCTAAATCTAGATACCGATCTAAAATCTAGACTACATGATGCAAGACACTCTACTTCTACTAGGTCCATGTTCTTAGCAATATGACTCTAAGCCCTACATGACTTTTATAATGCTGTCCAGCACTTTTTCCAGATCAAGTTTTGCACCTGAATAGTCATGTTTACCAGTGATCCATCTGCTCTCATTCGTTTGATAATAATCATCCAGCACATTCAAGCTCCACGGAATGTCGTCTTTTTTTGTTTCTTTAGCAAAGAATTGTCCAAAGTTGATGACTTCTTGCTGTCTCAGTGTTCCTTCACCATTGTCACGTGGCATCCAGGCTCCAAAGTAAGTAGGAACCTTTGTCTTTGTGTCCTTTGTAAAATCCTTAGCCTCTTTGATAATTGATTTTAGGATCCCACGTTGCATTTTATTACCTTTTCCTTTCCAGTTTCGACGGCAACCTTTTTTCTTGTTGTTGCTACAGCCCTTTCTATTGTATGGTCCTGCAGCATATTCGTGCCACTCAACCATAAGATACTCATCCTCATCTAAAATACTCTTATCAATGAGGTCAAGGCCACTGGATGTCTTTTTGGGTGATGCAAGGATCAAGATTCGTTCTCTGTTCTTTCCTTTAGTTCCACGGATGGTTTTTATGACAGCTCGTGTCCAGTCATTGTATTTTGCAGTGTCCTCTCTGAGACTTTCGCTGCAATCATCTTCACATTCATCAACTCCCAGTTCAGTGAAAAGGTTGAATGAGAGGTGATAGTTCATGTTTTTCAACCTGGTAGCTACTTTTTCCCACCAGGTTAGGTAATTTTCACGATCCTCTGTTGTTGCAAAGGCTTCAGCTTCATGATGGATCCAGGAGATGATTGGAGCAACACCTACTTTAATACATTGTTTGACTACTTTCACCAGCTCTTCCAAGAAGGTCTCAAAATTGTCGTCGTCATATGGCGGTACATACAAATCTGCACGTACACGGATACGTAAGTTACGAAAACCTTTTTCATGAATGTCTACAATATTTTGAGGCTTGTACTGCTTAGCAGGAGTTGGTATATCAGGTGTCCCGTTTTCTCCTTTCATACTTGATTTGAAGTAGTTGGTAGAAAATCCCTGCTTAAGATATCTGGCATAAACGGCTGGTTTTACCGGATTAGAATAGTTTGGTGGTCCCTGTGATTCATCGCACCAAGCTGTGATGGCAAAGGTAAGAGCTATGAAATACAGAATATGTCTCATAGCTGAAATAAATCTCCACAGTAACTCTAGGTGTTATATAAATACGGCAGAATGAAGTCCACAACTTCTCAGAGCTTTTAGAGTCTTTATATACCCACAGATGCTAGGTGAATCATACGCTGTTTATAATGGTCACGTCATGTATAGTACATGGTTCCATCTATCACGCGGTATCTCATGACTTGGTATCTTGCCAAACGAGAGATATTAAATACAAGGTAAGATATATCTCATTAGATACTGCTATAGGAGACTCTTACACTAATACTAATCTCTGTATTTCACAAACCTAGGCACTCATATAATATAATGCCATTCTGTGTCTCAATAAAACGTGTCAACAGATATCTAGTCGTGAAAAGATAATGTAAACAAACAGACTATCAACTGCAGGTACAATACAATGTCTATTACATGTCATTGAATATGTAATTCTCTATACCTTCACTGTGAAAAGTATACATTAACAAGACAGAATTCAGCATGCTCTTGGCTTATGTTGTGGGTAATAAATTATAATAGATAGAACGTTTTGACAGCTGTTATATATCTCGTGATATGTCACTAATGCACCCTCTACATAATGTTCTAAGAATGTTATCCATTTACTGACATGTTCTGGAAACTTGTTATACATCTTCAAACTTGTAGGCTAATGTATGTATCCTGTAAGGACTAGCTGCAAAGAAATATTCCGAGGAAACACAGATACACTGTTATCCATTTTTATAGTCTCATAAGTCTACAGGAAGATGCTGCCAAATGGATGGATCTTCTGTATGTTTGGCCATAGCCTCTTCATTATTTTTCTTATCGAGATGTACATAGTAGCTAATTAGAATTAATATCCTACGGGGAATCCTATGTTTTGATAGGTTGACTACAACAGTCACCTCTTTCTTACACAAGTGAATAAAACACTCTCCAAACTAATACATAATATAGCATAATATAGGGATTGTACAAAAAAGAAGACAAGGTAAGGACAAAACACCTTCTTATTCGTCTCAGTCTTAAAATTTAGGCAAAATTGCATAATATAATCCTGCAAGACAATATAGGGGATGCGTGATCCCAGTACAATGCCTATCTTATCTTCTTTCTGTTTTTGCACAATCCCTAAAAATGGAATATTGTTCATTTACTTATCTCACTTCATTTTTTCAGTTTTGGTTTCAAAGCAGATTGGGTATAGTGAATAACCATCTAAGTAATGTAGAATAATCTGTTTCTCCACGTGTATATTATAGTTACCATGGAGACATACTTATGTCATCGTTAGCTACTATGGAGAGAGTTCAATGTCATCCATTATCAGGAAAAATTTGGTTGTGAGGGAAATTTCCATTGGCTGGTTATCTATGATAACAACTTTAATAGACAGGATGATGTCATGATTAACTTACAGAGAGTTCACTATGGTCTACCATTAGACAAACTTCGGCTTGCAAGGAAGTTATTAATGAAAACAAGTTTAAATTCGTTGTCAGGGAGACAAAGTAAAGACATAGTTGCTATGGAGCTCCATGATGTTTTAATGGTCGCTATCTCGTGATGTGTAATGTCTTACATGTTCAGAGAATTCCATCCAACTTCCTACAAGATCTCAAAAACTTGTGTTATGATGTCTAATTTGTCATCCAACAGGTACATGCTAAATGGACTGCCTAAATCCTAGATTCTGAAGAAACACATGTAAACACACTGTTAGATAATGGTTTTAGAATACAGCCTCATGATGTTTCAGTGATAGTGTAACATGATGAATCTGCTGAATATATAGATGGATCTCTTCTTGATTTCATTTACCAGTTCACTGGCAATAACCCACCTGAACATTTTTCTATTGGTAGTTGGATGATTAGGTATATTTTGTCATATTAAGTGGAGCATCAATTCCCTTCTTTTGAAGGCTATAGGCATTTCTTCATAATGATCAGTCCATTTGATCAGGCAAGAAAAAAGGATGGAGTTATATATAATCGTAGAGTTTACCAGCCATTTCAACATTCTGCTTCAGTTTTTGGTATATAGTAGATGCTTCTTGCTAGGTTACAGCTATAGACAAAAAGAGTGTGTATCAGTTGATTAGGCAGAAGTCATGGGACCTCACACCAAAATGTGCTATTTCCATTATCAAACTTGTGGTCTCGTAATCAAACTTAAGTGTATTTTATATCGTGAAATAATTATTATTAGCTTCACAGTTAGTTATTGTACTTAGAGTAATGTGTTGTGCTTTATGTTCTTTTTGGGGGAATCAGTTTCATGTGATTTATATATAGCAAACTTTTGAGTGACTAACATTACACTTACTCCCATCGATCATTGCATGATAGACTTGACTACAGTGGAGGATTTATGAGCACTTGTTATGTCATAATTATTTTCAGTGTGACCCAGATAATACATTTCGTTTTAATGTGGCATATAATAATACAGTTTGTGCATTTTTCACTGTATAATAATGTTTGTTATTATAATATGGAGAGATTGTTGGGTGGAAATGCTATCCAAATTACATAATACATAGCTCACTACAGAGTTTCGTAACTTTCCCATGATTTATAATTTCTTAACTTTCCCATAATGTATAATTTCTAACAAATTACACACAAAGCAAATTAATGATCTAACAAACTACGTCATGATACTACTACATGGTTCAAGTTTTTAGCAATGTGGCACTATTAGCCTACATTACTTCACGAATGTTGTCCAGCACTACTCCCATATTGAGAAGTGCACCTGCATAATTATGTATGCCCGTGATCCATTCACTTCTCTTCGTGTTATAATAATCATCTAGAACATTCAAGCTCCATGGAATGTTGGCATTTTTGGTTTTTTCAGCAAAGAATCGTCCAAAGTTGATTACTTCCTGCTGTGTCAGTGCCCCTCCAGTATTGTCCCGTGGCATCCAGGCTCCAAAGTAACTAGGAACATTTTCGTCCCTTGTAAAACTTTTTGCCTCTTCAATGATGGATGTCAGGATTCCGCGTTGATCTTCAGTACCATTTCCTCTCCACAAGAGACGGCAACCTTTTTCATCAGTATTATTACAAATTTCCCTATTGTATGGTCCAGCAGCATATTCATGCCACTCGACCATAAGATAGTTATCCTCTTTGAAAATGTCCTTATCAATATTTTTTAGGCCACTGGATTTCTTTTCGGGGGATGCAAGTATAATAATACGTTCTCTGTTATTTCCTCCAGTGGCACGAATAATGTTTATAACACTTTGAGTCCAGTTATTGTATTTTTCAATGTTTTCTCTTAGACTTAAGCTGCAATTGCGTTGACACTCGTCCCTTCCAATTTCAGTGAAGAGATTAAACGCGAGGTGGTAATTCTTGTTTTTCAATTCGTTAGCTACTTTTTCCCACCAAGTCAGGTAATTTGTACGTTCTTCTGAAGTTGCAAAAGCCTCGGCTTCGTGATGGATCCAGGAGATGACTGGAGCAACACCAACCCTAATGCACTCATCCACAACATCAGTTAGATTACTCAAAAATTCTTCAAAAATATCGTTCTCGTATGGCGGGTCATACAAATCAGCACGCACACGAATTCGAATGTTATGAAAACCCTTGGAATAAATATCTAAAATATTCTTTGACCTGTACTTCTTAGCTGGAGTTGGTACAAGTTGATCCCCTTCTATCTTTTTACTTGATTTGAAGTAGTTGGTAGAAAATCCTTGTTTCAGATTTTCGGCATAGACAGTTGGGTTTACTGGGTTTGAATAATTTGGTGTTCCTTGTGACATGCTGCACCCTGCCATGATGGCAAAGGTAAGAGCCGTGACACACAAAAAGTATCTCATTGCCACAATAATTACTCTCTCAGTAGGTGCTGATTTGATGTATATTATAGCAAATAAAGAAGGACGAATGCAGGTTTTTGAATTTTTATGCTTGTTTTATACTCACAGACTCTACAATACTCATTATTGTCATGTCATGTCATGTATAATACATGTTTCCTCTTCAAATGTCTCATGACTTGGTGTCTTGCCAAATTAAAGATATGGTATAGGAGTTTGCAGCACTTGGTTCACAAGGTTTGGGGAACCTATGTGTATGTTATGCATGCTTACTCTCATGTGAAGATCATTACTCCCATATAAAAACCAGAAATTGAAGGCACACAGTGTGGATTGCATTGTCATTTTTATTGATTGTTACATTTCTATATAATGAAATTACTACTAAAGTGCAAGCACTAGGCACAAGTATAAAGGCATAGCTGCAAGTCAGACTACATTGTTTTACTACCATAGGGTTCAAATAAATACCACAGAAGTTGAGTTTGTTGAGGCCCAAGCTTACCGTAGTACTTTCACAAGAAAGAAAAGCAAGGGTTTGAGCATGCGCATACATTCATCAGGTATTAAACATAGGTGCTCATGCGTGAACACAAAACCGCGCGCGCCAACCGACGTAGACATGCCACACCCTGACTAAAATGGCTGCCAGGTTATATAATATGCTAGGTAAGCGGGCCGATCTCCGCAGTGGAGCTATTTCAGCGGAATCGAGGAATTTTTTCTGAAGATAGTTATATACCTGCTGAGTCGGTGATATCGTTTTGAAAGCGTAGGGACAATCATAGAGTGAGCTGATCCCGGGACATACGACAGACAGACAATGCCGAAACCCTCGCTGCGCATGCGCGCCGAGGATTAATTACACACATTCCTTGTATATACCCTTTGTTGACTATTGCTATTCATTTCAAGATGCTGATACAGGTAGAGAGTCAGCTATAGCTCTATTCCTGTTGGTGCTTATCTTACGATTATAGACTGTATACATCAGTCATGCAATTATATGATGTTCTAAGAATGCCATCCTGCTTTTGACATTCCCTGAAACCATTCTTAAATTGGCAGCCAACAGGTGTATGCTAAAAGGATTGTCTGTGAAGAAGGATTCAAAGAAACACAACTTCGCTGTCATAGATAATGATTTTTGGATTCCAGTGAAAGTATGTAGCTAGAGCAGGATGGGCTGATCTATGGATAGACCTCTTCTTAGTTTGACCTGCACCTCTACATCACTGTAGATCTGATAGGACTCACAGAGGGTATCTCACACCTGTATTATAGCTAATAATAATATGGCTGAGGTATAATATTATATTGGGATAACGAGCACACCAAACCTATCGAATGGAAATATTTTTCCATGTTATGCCATCCACCACCATAATTGCGTGAATCATATAATAGGCGTTTATTTAGTTTTGCACGCAAAGTCAAGTGTTAATATAATGCACTTTGCAAGAGAGCAAACATTGTGAGAATGTGCGGGTGGATCTTGGCAACGCAATGAGATTGGCAGATAGAAAGCACAATCTACACGTAGCTAGCTACACTAATTATTATATACAATTGCTAGGTGGTTATAGAGACAGTCAAAATAGAGACGCTATGTTCAATATCATAATTATCTTTAATATACAAATGCATAGCTAGATGTGTGGTGTGGAATGGAGAGGAGTTTAGCACAAAATAGTGATGGTCATTATGCTCTGTTACACAGCAACATTATAGACAATAGAGACCACACTATAATAATGTATCTGAACAAAATTATCAACATGCTTTACTTGATAGTTCTAGGAGTTATGTATGTACTATTTATTGGATATAGTTTATAACGATAATATTGTCAGAGAAGAGTAATGTTTTTGGCTTTTACATCTAGATGTTGCGGGTTCCATATATTTAGTTTTATATTTAGTTTTCAGTCTCAGCATTTGTGATTTTAATTTTGATTCTTCATTGAATTTTTAATCTACAGGGAGAGGAGTTTATTGGGTTGTTGAGATCACCAGGGTTGAAGAAGTCGTTGAGGAAGGTGAGCCAACTCAGAAGACATGACCTCTAGCTACTTCTACTGCAATGACGATGACTATTGAGAGCTTGTTAAACCTTCATCAGTTCTAACCAACATTTGACTATTAAGAACATGTTAACCTCTTTACCAGTTTCAAGATATTATAGACTTATATAGCTACAAGTAAATTAAAAATTCCTTGAATTGAATAATTTCCAATATAGGGATGGT